>SZWC01012177.1:44568-87629 GCA_023375785.1 Penium margaritaceum | reverse complement strand
GGAGGAGGAGGAGGAGGAGGAGGAGGAGGAGGAGGAGAGGAAGAGGAAGGGGAGGAGCACCTCACCATGGCCCATTGCTGGAGGTTGAGGTTGTAAGAGAAGGACGGGCGAGATAGGCACGGGAGCCGATGTAGGGCCCGAGATCTTGGCCTCCGAAAAGTCTCGTTATCAGGTGTGGCCCGCACGGGCGATGGGGAGTGGGCCCTGAGCCTCATGGCACGGATGGAGTGCCTGGTTGGCATGGCAGCTCACATTGAGCCATGCTGCTCGCCGTCCAGATGACACGCAATCCTCGAGTCGAGTTGGAATGCGATTCATGAACTGCAGTCACGAAGGAGGGCGACGACAAGATCCGAGCGCCACCGAGGTCGGGGGGCAGCGGCCGTTGAGCAGGTGGCAGGTGAGGAGGGTGGTGTCCCCTAGTCTCAACCCCGGTCAGGTCAAGCACCTCCAGGCAGGAAGTGATGGTGAGCCAGTGCTGGGAGAACCGAATTAATGGGTGGGTGGAAGTCAGGGGGGGTTTTGTAACGAGCCCACATAACAACTTCACACCCATTTCTATGATCATCAATATTGATGTAGAGAACGGATGGAACCCTTGGCCCATTACCCCAAACCGCGGTAGTTCATGGTCTCCGACCCTCAACGCATCTCATCCGTCGCCCCACATGCCAGGACCAACACAAGCCACATGGCACACCGGTGCTACAATTGAGGCCCCAAGTTCTATTTTAAGCCAAATAACGTATAAATTTCCATAATTAACTCCCATTAGACCCTGAAATGTATAATTCATTAAAGTATACCCCTTTTCACGTCATGACCATGACGTTCACGAGTCCTTGACCTCCGTGCTTGGGAAATTATTTCCTTAAATTCATGAAACAAAGAAAAACGAAATCCATTTTCTAATAAGTTTGGCGTAGAGCGATCTGGCGCCGATCTCTTATGCTCCATTTTCACAAGTCCGGACAAGTTGACCACTTTCCACATGTGTACACATGACTATCGAAAACCATATCGATCTTTCAGTCACATCACTCCTACAAAAACGTTCTTGAAACTCTTCTCTTGAGCGCTTTTTTTCCTTCCATTCACGGCCCACCGCGCATCGACCTCCGCATTTTTACGTCACTCTGAGAAGATGCAAGGAAGCTTCCTAGCAACACTCTCGTTGACCAGGCGTCAGTGCCTGATCAGACGGTGACTATAGTCACAAGTCGTACACGCAGCGGCAAGATTTTGGCTAGGGGACACAAGGCAAAGTGTCTTAATGCTTCAATAGCATTTGCAGACAGAGATAACAAATGACAGGTCCATGGCCTAAATACCTGCCGCGGCGCACAGCGGGTGTCGCACGCGCGGCGGTCTAAGAGCTGTCCTAAAACCGGCCCAAAACCACTGTTTTGGCCATAACTCTACGCACACATGTCAAAATGATACGCCGTCTGAACCTAGACGTGCAGGATCACAAGACGGACGCTACGACTGGTCACATACATGCATACATCATCAGACGGTGGACACACAATGCAAAAACATGTAAATCGGGCTCATGGCCAGTCCGCCGAAAAGACTCCTGCAGGCTGCACAAAAACAGCAGGGAGTCCCGGCAGTGTCCGAGGCTCTGGAACGGTAGTCGGCCAGCTCCAAGCTGGTCGTCCGCCACCCATCGTCCCTCCGATGTCACCAGGGCCCGCCTCATGAATCTGCACGAGTATGGACACGGCCGAGTGGTCACAGTAGACTGTACAAGAACGTCACAAAATCACAACACACCCCCATGACCCGATGGTACACATGTCCATACACGCGTAGCACTGGGACAAGTACAATAGTGAGTGTGAAAGAGATGGGACACAGGCACACATCCCACACTGAACCACCCTCAGGCATGGGGCGAAGCCCAACAGAATGAATGGCCACCGGAACTTTCCGCGAGCTAGTGCCTTTGTCAAGAAATCAGCACGCTGCATGTCCGTGCCAACCCACATGACGGAGATCACGTATCGCTCCACCAGATCACGCACAAAGTGATGCTCAATCGCAATGTGCTTCGTGCGAGCGTGAAAGACACCAGAGTTCTCCGCAATGGCGAGAGCACTCTGGTTGTCGCAGCGAAGCACAATGGCGGGTACAGACTGACCAAGCTCAAGAATCAGGCGTTGCAGCCATACCGCCTCAGCATCCCTTGCGCCCAAAGCAACGTACTCTGCCTCCGACGAGCTACGTGCGATGCAGCCCTGCTTCCCGCTTCGCCAAGACAGAGCGGTACCACCGAGCAGGAATACGTAGCCAGTACGGCTGCATCCATCTGGACTCCAAGCCCAGTCGCTGTCAGTGTAGCCGTCAAGGACCACCGAACAATGCCGACAAAAGCATAGTCCGAGGTACGGCGTGGAGACCACGTACCGCACCACTCGCACAGCCGCGTGAAGGGCTCTGGCACGAGGAGCCTGCAAGAACTGAGCGAGGAGGTTGACAGCGAAAGCGATGTCATGACGTGTGGTAGTGGCCAGATACATCAGAGATCCGATGAGACAGAGGTACAAGGTCACGTCCACTGTCTCCCCCAGCTGTGTGGGATCATCCACCTTCAGGGCATCCTGTCCATCGGGTGTAAGAGGTATGGAAGCGATGGGCACTGCACCAAGGAGTTCACTGAAACACTCCCCCACGACTCGTGCATATCGGGCCTGGTGCAGCAACAGAGTCCGACGCATGCATTCTCGCACAATCTCCATACCAAGAAACACCGATGCAGGACCGAGGTCCTTCATCCTATAGGCAGTTTGAAGGACAGCCTTGGTCTCCTTCATGGCCTCCAGGAACGGAGACGCGATCAGAAGGTCATCGACATAGACCAGGATGGCGGTGAACCTCTTGGGTGTCCGTAGGATGAAGAGAGAGGGATCTGCCTCGCTCTGTACATATCCCGCACGAGTCAAAGTGCCGGTGATCTCCCGGTTCCAATACCGCGGAGACTGCTTGAGGCCGTACAAGGACTTGCGCAAGCGCCAGACCTCGTCACCGTCCTCAAAGCGTGGTGGCTGAGCCTCGTAAATCTCCTCATCCAGAGTTCCATGGAGGAACGCATTGTTCACATCCATCTGGTGCAGTTCCCAGTCATGCTGAGCCACTACACCGAAAAGAGCTCGAGCTGAGGTCATGCGGCCGACAGGGGCAAAAGTGTCAGTGTAATCGATGCCCTCAATCTGAGAGTACCCGTTGACGACCAAGCGGGCCTTGTAGCGTTCCAGTGATCCAGCTGGCTTCACTTTCTTGCGAAAGACCCACTTGGCCTGAATAGCCTTCCTCCCAGGCGAAAGGTCGAAAAGCTCATAGACTTTATGCTCTCGGATAGCGCGAAGCTCATCCTCGCAGGCAGCTCGCCAGGCGTCAGTATCCTGTGATGAGAGAGCTTCCCTCAGGGTGCCCGAGTCGGGTGCCACAGAGGGAGAGATTTGCGTGGCAAGGGCACACGCCTCGGTGCTAGGCCTGACGACCACAAGATTAGCTGCTGCATCACAAGCGATATAAAACTCGCGAGTGACGAGATCGTGCCCTACGGGGCACGCTGGATGTACCTCTGTGAGCTCAGTGTGAACACTCAGGCCCAGGGCCTTTGTGCAGGGGTCACCACTCGCGATGCTGCAAGAGGGGCGCTTGGGTGCGGGGCCCGACACTCGCTGAGCTCCGGAATCCAGTTGGTCGAAGACGGCCACCAGGCTCACGGGAGTAACATGAGCTCGAGGGGCGCACCTCAGGCTCAGGGACAGGCACGACCACAGCTGGTGGGGGCTGAGGCAAGGCAACTGGTGATGCCGTGCGAGGAGACGCGTGTGTGGGGAATACGGGGCCGGATGTGATAGCAAGAGCAGGCAAGACTGGACCTGACACAGAGGTAGGAGTGCCTACAGACGCAGGTACGGGAGTAGGCGAGACTGGACCAGACACAGAAACAGGAGTGCCGGCTGACGCAGGTACTGGTACAGAAGTAGGTGCGGGAGCTGATGCAAGGACGCCTGTGGGGTGTGAAACAGGCTGTACGGGCGAGGTCTCTGGGCCGACAGCGATAATTGCCGGGTCATCAAGGGCCGGAGACCGAGAGGTGAAGGGGGCTCAAACGGACACATCAGCCTGAGGAGAGGTGCTCGCTGGCATAGAAGTCTCCCCCATCCATCGAGAACCCTCACAGGTAGGAACATGTGTGGCGGAGAGTGCCGTGAGTCAAGTCAGGTCACGGTAGGTGAGAGACTCAAAGAAGAGCGCGTCGCGGGACTCAATGACTCAATGACGAGTAGGGTCCCAGAAGCGTTAAGCCTTCGACCGCGAGGAAATGCCTACAAAGGCACACAAGCGGCCCCGAGGTGAGACCTTGGACCCCTGCTGGTCCTCGGTGTACCACACAGAGGCCAAGGATCCCCAGACGCGAGCGAGAAAAAGGTCAGCACGGTTTCCAAACCAGAGCTCATACGGTGTAATATGGTCCGGAAGCGGACCGTGCGGGAGACGGTTCCAGACCCAAGTCATGTAGGCAAAACCCTCATAAACGAAGGTCTCAGGGAGACCGCACTCAGACCGCACAGCGCGAACCGCATCCTCCATGGTGCGGTTCCAACGCTCGAAAACACCGTTCTGCTGAGGGGTAGCAGGAGCGGAGACCTGGTGAAAAATCCTGTGCTCGGCAAAGAATCGGTCCATCTCGCCAAGGAACTCACCGCCGCGATCTGAGCGGAACGTATGCAACGTGTGACGTGACTGACATTCAGCCATCACGAGCCATAGTCAAACCGCAAGGGTGGCGTCGCTCTTCTGACGCAGGCTGTAGACCCACCACATCCGGGTAAAGTCATCAGTCAGAGTCAGAACATACCAGCCCCGATCAGATACGGACTCGACCGGAAGAGGACCGAGAAGATCCGAGTGAACTAACTCGAGAGGCCAAAGCGCTCGGGAACGAGAGTCAGGGTAGGTGCATCGGTGCATCTTCCCCTGAGCGCAAAAGATACAGTCGGTCTTGGATGGCTTCTCAAAAGAAGCCTGTCAAGACCGAGAGCTGGCTGTGTCCGAATGAGCTTCGACACAGTATCGGAGCCCACGTGACACAAACAGTGATGAAGCAACCGCTGGTGTTCCAGAGACAGTTTACCGGTGACAAAAATCTGAGCGGAGGAGAAGGGGGAGCAAGGGGAGGAGGTACGAGAGACGCGATACAGAACATCTACGACTGAGGTACGAAGGACAACACTACGAGTGTCAGTAGCAGTCACAGTCGTTGAATCTGCGGTATGCTCCATAAAGAGACCCATCAGTGTGCAGGCACACACAGAAAGCAGGCTGAGCTCAAGATCAGGCACAAACAACACGTCAGAAAGGTACAAGGGGCCAGACGGACTGTCGAAACATACAACCCCAACACCATGGACTGGCAAGGACTGACCAGAGCCTATACGGACCGAACGGACAGACGTGACAGGACCGAGAACAACAAAATCACTACGACGACACATCATGTGATGAGTGGCACCATAATCGATGATCCAAGTGCCACCGGAGTCACGACTGGTGGACGTCACTGTACAACGGGCAATGGAACACTCGGCATCAGAGGGACACTGAGCCGTCAGTGGGGAGGAACGATGCAGGACACAAAGATGAGACTCATAAACCCAATCGGTGCAGTCAGGCCCATCATCATCACATGTTGACTGTGCTCCCCCACACGCATCGTCACAAGTCACAGGAACGGACGGAGAGACAGTCTGTGGACCACCTGACGATGACAACACACTCGCACCTCCCTGAAAGTGGAGCGCCAGAAGGTGTCGGAGCTCAGCGATGGTGCGGTCGCAGGGGTCCGGATCACTGCTACTCGTTGGTGGAGAAGCGGGAACAGCTACAGTCGTGGCCGCCACGCGTCCGGAGGATGGCGAGGATGATGTGCTTGACGTGGAACGGAGGGCGTGTGCAGCCTAGAGCCCACGAGTAATCCGCGCCCAGTCGAGCGGCTACTGGCACTCGGTGTAGCGATGGACGCCTCCACAGTTGTAGCAGTGAACAGAAAGTCCACTGCTACCATTGGAGGATGACTGTTGCTGTGACTGTTGTTGACCTGATCCACGCTTCCCCTTCTTCTTCTTCCCTTGAGCTGCTACTGCAACACCCTGTGTCTGAGTGGGTGTGGACGGGGCCGAAGAGGAGGAGGAAGACGAGGACGTGATGGAGGATGAAGAAGGAGACTGCAGAAGGGAAGATGGTGGTGATGCAATAACTGCTGCAGCAAGGGAAGTCTCCTGATGGACCACGGCTGCCTCGCGGGCTGAAGTCACCTGGGGGAAGAGCTGATGCGTCCAAGGGAGAAGCTGCAGAGTGGCAGAAAAGGGCTCGAGGACAGCGTCGAGGTACCATGTGAAGATGTCAGTATACTCAAGGCAAACTCTGAGCATCATCGTTTGGAGCGTCCACAACTGTGTGCCTCCTGAGGTCCTAAGGCGCATGTAGATGCGCATGGCCCGTCGCCAGTAATTGGCTGCAGGCTCTACAGGCCCCTGATAGAGAGAGTGGAAGGCACGAATGTGTGCTGCACGGGTGGCGTGCGTCTCTATGGCCAGTAGGGATAAGGCCAGATCCCAACCTCCACGTGGATCGGCGCCGGTGCCTGTGCCGGGCTCGCCAAGAAAGGGGCGGAAGTCGACGACGGTCTCGCGTGGCATGGCATAGAGGAGTCCGTGCATCATCCTGGCTGCTGTCAGCACCTGTGCTGGGTCTGTAGGCTGATACGGGCTGTGGTAGTAGGGCCACATACCCTCTGAAGTAGCCCAAACCTGAAAGAGGATCTCCTAGCAGTTGAAGCCGTCCTCCGTGATGTAGCGAGGGGGTGGTGTCTCAAAGTCCTTGGGTTGCCGCTCCGTGGGGAGAGCAACCGCAGGCCGAGGGGGACGAGAGACGAGGAAGACTCCTGGAAGGGGATAGTCACCGGGATAGTCGGGTGACGATCGCACCATAGGAATCTGAGGAGATCTGGTGCCCGTCTGCAACTGACGGAGGCACTCTTGAAGAACTCGAATGTCATGATCCGGGGAGTCGTCTGTCATGCCTGGCATGAATAAATCATCATCCAGGAGGTCAGAAGTATTGCGCAATAGTGGCACTGAGCTGATGCTGCAACTGTGCTGTCAGCTGCAGCAGCAACTGCGTGGCTGCGTGCGCAATAGTGGCAGCAGCGGCTGCACAATGCTGCTATTGTGCTTAGATAATCCAGCTGCCACTATTGCGCACGCAGCCACGCAGCTGATGCTGCAACTGTGCTGTCAGCTGCAGCAGCAGCTGCGTGGCTGCGTGCGCAATAGTGGCAGCAGCGGCTGCACAATGCTGCTGCCGCTGTTGTGCACTGTGGCTGCTGCTCGCTACCGCCGCCGCGTACTGTTGTTGTTGCTGTTGCTGTGCTGCTGTTGCTGCAGCTGATGCTGATGCCACCATGGCTGCCGCTGCTGTTGCTGCGCTACTGTTGCTACCGTCGTTGTTGCGCTGCTGCTGTCGCCGCTCGCTGCTGTTGCCGCGGCCGCCGCTGCGGCTGCGGACGGCGGCTGCACTCGTTGCAGCCGCCACGCGCTGCTGTAGCTCCTGCTACGGCGCTGCTGCTGCCGCTGCTGCTACTACTGCTCTAGTGTTATGCTACTGCTGGCACGGTGGCAACGCCGCTGCTACAGTCTCACGTGATGGGTGTGGGCTGCGTTTACGGCGACCGGCTGTCTTCGACAAGCTCCAGTGGATCTGCTGCAGCGGTGACTCTCACTACTGCTGCTCTGCTGCGTCTGTGCTGTGCAGCTCGGTGAGAATTGTCTCACTGCTCTGATACCATGAGAAGATGCAAGGAAGCTTCCTCGAAACACTCTTGTTGACCAGGCGTCAGTTCCTGATCAGACGGTGACGATAGTCACAAGTCGTGCACGCAACAGTAAGAGTTTGGCTAGGGGACACAAGGCAAAGTGTCTGAATGCTTCAATAGCATTTGCAGAGAGAGATAAAAATGACAGGTCCATGGCCTAAATACCTGCCGCGGCGCACAGCGGGTGTCGCACGCGGTGGTCCAAGAGGTGTCCTAAAACCGGCCCAAAACCACTGTTTTGGCCATAACTCTGTGCACACATGTCAAAATGCTACGCCGTCTGAATCTAGACATGGAGGATCAGAAGACGGACGCTACGACTTGTCACATGCATGCATCCCTCATCAGACGGTGGACACAATGCAAAAACATGCAAATCGGGCTCATGGACAGTCCGCCGGAAAGACTCCTACAGGCTGCAGGTAGCAGGGAGTCCCGGTAGTGTCCGGGGCTCTGGAACGGTAGTCGGCTAGCTCCAAGCTGGTAGTCCGCCGCCCGTCGTCCCTCCGATGTCACCAGGGCCCGCCTCAAGGATCTGCACGAGTATGGACACGACCGAGTGGTCACAGTAGACTGTAGAAGAACGTCACAAAATCACAACACATTCAACCCAAGGTGTTTTGGGCAACTACCCTGAACTCCGATGTTCTTTTCTAGAAGGTTCGGACTGAGTCTACCACTTCTCAGAATTTTCCAGACAACCATCACAAGTCGTTCTAATCTTTCAACATTATGTGGTGGGCTTTTTGTAATGCAGATTTAGCATCAAGAGGCACAGCAACCTCGGCCATGTCGAGTGTAAACATCCAAATGAAATCTGAATGACCGCCTCCTAGTCGGAGGACTCTTCTTTGCCCATTTCTTCATAGGTTGTTGTGCCACTTGAAGCTACGTCGATGCTCCGTTTATAAAGTGATGATTCCTCGTTACTAAACCATTTTTTTTCCTGTTCACAGAAAGAATGGTAGAAACGTATACAACACATATTGTATAGTTCATTATCCAGACCTTAACGACAAGAAAAGTCAAACTTGTAGTGACGTGTTTTGGTCAAGTTGACTTGACCAGCTTGTTTTGGTCACAGAACTGGTCAAGCAGCCTGGCACAATCATATGATGATTGCACAAACATCGCATTCCACTTTTCAACAGCCTTAGACTTTTGTTAAGACACGTATGTTATTTTTGAATCTCCTTAATTTCTTTGTGGGGTTTCTTGGATCAGCCTCTCACAATGTGGTGTCGCACTTGCCACTTGGCTCGAGCGTCTAATACCCCAAGTATGCCTCATTTTTGTTCTTGCTCTTGTATGTATGCACTTAACAATTTTGACATTTTCATGCATGTATGCACTTCACGGTTTCAACACTTGTCATCGATACCTACAAGTTACCCAAGTGTTCTAATTTCTCAAGTTTTCCTTTTCTCCACAACTTTTATCTCTGTACCACCTTCATTTTCTCTACATAAAACTCTCTACAAGGGCCTAGAAAAACTCAATGGATAATCCATAGCTTAATTCCCAGTGAAGAACCTCGCACAAGGCTTAAGTGAATCTCCTCCATGAATAAGTCTGTAGACCTCATGAAAATGACCGTTAAAAGTGCAAGCGCACTCGTCGATAAACAGCGGTAAACAGGTGAAGGCTTTGGTGATGGAAAACCCGCTTCGAGCAATCCACAATTCTCTCTAGGCAAACCACGCAATACTAGCAGTAGTGGACCTTGTGGCAAACGGTGGAGATCTGATGACTGTTACGGCCGATTCGGTGACGGACCCCTCAAGCTCGATGAACCCCTAGCATGTGCCATTACCCATCAGAGTGACAGTTGGCATGATGGGTGCATGCCGTTCTCTCGCATTTTAGGAAACTAAACAAAAATATAATGCACGTTACACGTTTTACTGGCTATGTTTGTAGTTTTAGTGGCTATGTCGGCAATAGTTTGGCGTAATGTACACGACGCTTGTGCAAAATTATCGTTGGCAAGAATATATTCCCTGTATCCCTGTTTTACTATGAAAAAATGACCTCAAGTGATATATCCGATGAGCTATCATGATACTTGCTTGTATTTGGGACGTGCAGCACAAGAGCGACTTGTCAACGTGGAACCAAGGGAAGTGGAGGAGATTGTAGTCAAGAATATGACGATGTCAGTTTCATAAGCCAAAACACTTGAAAAATCCATAGTTGTTCCAGAGGAATTTACACCCTTTGACAAGGATTTTTAAGGTATTTTCTCACTAAGTTGGCATGAGAATTACATCTACAATGTAACGGCAAACACAAGATGGACATGAAGTTAGGAAGCAGACTGAAAATCAAGGGGACAAATCGGATGAGCGATCACAAGCCGAACGAGCTCAACATGTTGCTCGATAAAATGCTCGATCAGTGGTTCCTCTGCGGATCTAATTTTCTTTGCACCGCACCTTTACTTTTTGTGAAAGCAAAAAGTGACAAAGTGGGAATGTGCATGGATTACCTACATTGAACAATATTACCATCAAAAGCCACTACCGTCTTCCATGAGCAGACAAACTTTTTGACCAACTCTACGGGACAAGAAATTTCACCAAAATCGACTTGAATACAAACCATCGCCAAATCTGTAGGTTTGATAAGAACATTGAGATGACGGTGTTCCACATGAGATAGGGACACTTTACGTTCCCGGTTATTCCATTCTGACTCAAAAACGTCCCTACAACGTTTATGGTGGCTCTAAAGAATATGTTGTGCAAGCACCTCGACGAATTTGTCATCGTATATCGCGATGGCATCTTAGTGTATAGCCGCACCTACGAGGAGCACGATGGACATCTCCGAAATGATCTCGAGATTTTACAAAGAGAGAAATCATACAAAGAAATCTTACCAGTCGACTTTGATCGCCGTTCGATCAAGTTTTTGGACGCATGGATAACCATGATCGTGAAGAGAGCAGAGGCGGTCACTCATTATCCAACACCAAAGTTTGGGATGTCCAGATTATTATAAGAGTTTACAACTCAAAATGTTCATTTTTGAAAGACTGCCCTAGTGATAGCGCCTCTCTCTGATCCCACTCAAAAAACTAATATGTGGAGTTGGAAAGATGGAAAACCAGAAGAATTAAATTCTTTTAGAAAGGCCTTGACCTTGGCGCTAGCCTTACAATTGGTGGATCCAATGGTGGACTACACCATGGCCAACGAAACGTACGATTGAGCAATCAAAGCTGGTCTCATCCAAGATAACAGCGGTGGAGAAAACTGGTTGCATGTATGCCAATAAAACTAGGCGGGCCAGAAATAAACTCCTCGGTACATGAGAAAGAAATATTAACGGTTGTATTCATATTGGAAACGTAGAGGTGCTATCTAGAATACGAACAATGTGTTGTCTGTGTCGACCATCACGCACTCAAAAATCTCAAGACTCAGCCATATTTGAGCTGTGGTCAATGGAATTCCTTGAGTCCACCTTCGACTACGACATTGCGTACCAAACTAGTTTTACAAATTGAGTGGATTATCTAAGCCAAAAACCATATTTGATGGGCAAGATCCGCAAATTTCTGGTCAAATGAGACCCGTACCTCCGGAGGCTGCTCACTAAAGGTTAGGAGGCGTTCAATGGGTACAAAAAAATCCAATTCTGGTTCAACGATCCCTACTACGAAAGATTATTCACTAGCCAAGCCGACGTACCATCAAAGAAAGGGCTCCGCATAATATTTTTAGAAGAATACCATGACACCGGTCGAGGTGGAAACTTTGACAAGGACAACATGATGCAAAAGTAGGCATAGTACTATTGATTGGACTACATGTTGAACGACATGACTGCGTTATGCAAATATTGCTACACTTTTTTGTGAGGAAAATCTCATCACACGAGGCCCCTGGGACTTCCACAAAATCTTCTTGTTTCAACAAAGTTATGGGTCGACATCGGCATGGACTTTCCAACAAAGTTGTTCGCAAATCTGGAGGGGTATGATGCCATCCTCGTGGTGGTGGACATGTCTCTAAAATGTTGCTCTTCATCCCGACGATGACAACTATCACCACCAAGGGAACATCGAATTGTTGCTAAATCATATTGTAAAACTACACAGAGTGCCACGGTCCATCATCAGTGAAAGAGACAGCCGCTTCACTAGCCGTGTTTGGCGTGAACTTATGACACGTTATGGTATTTGGATCCAACTTTAAGCGTTGTTCAATTATCAACCAACGCGGAAATCCAGCAGTCTCATGAGACGCTCAAACAACTTTTGTGTACCCTATGCGATCCCCATGGAATAAATAACAACCACTGAACTTGAACATAACTCGACAACCTCCACTACAATGGGTGAATAGTTGTGTACGGTTAACTTCCCGCCACATCGGCAGAGTTGCAGAGATGAAGCAACAATCCCGACGTTGACATTGATTGATACGACTTCTCCAGTATATGGGAGGAAACTCGCTAGATCATAGCACAGACGCACGTGGTAATGAAACCAGCAGTGGACCGATGTCAAAACAAAGACATCTCAAGTACTAGATATTGCATCCTACTAAGCTCGGCGAACATCAAACTATGCAGACAATACTTTGCAAGAATTAAACGTTGATGGTTGCGACCATATGAGATCAAGCAAATGCAAACCCCAATCATCGCCAAATTTTACCTACCCGACAACATGATGATCCATCCGGTCTTCTTCGTCAGCAAACTCAGGCACTATTGGAACCCCTAGGGAGAGATTCCCTGAAAGAGATGTCGATCCAGCGCCTCTGATTCAAGTGGATGGGGACCTGGAGTACATGATCGATGATATTCTTGGACATGGACGCCAAGGTCAAAAGACGGAGTATCTCGTCGAGTGCCACGGCTACGACCCCGCACACACCATCCAGGAACCTTATGATAGCCTCCGAAACGTCGACCATTTGATCGACGGCTAATCGTAACATCACCAGCCTATGTTTGCTAGGGTGCGAGGATGTCGCAACCAAGAGGAGGAGAATTGTTACATCCTTATCGTACATGCACCCCAAAACTCTGCAAGTGGTCATTTTTGTCATTAGAATTATTGCTCACCGTGCGTCAACCTTGGGATTCTTACGTCGATCGGCCAAAGTCATTTTAACCACCTGCCTCAACCTTTGATGTCCCGTTCTTGAAGGTTTTGACTCATTCGACCACTTTCTAGAATGGTTGAAAGAAGTGTTGCGAACCATATCGATGTTTCCATTTTTTTCACTCGACTTCGAGATGACACTTGAAGATTATGAAGACAGGCCTCCATGTTCTCGAAACCCCTCAATTTTGCCAGAGTTTCTCAAAGGGACCACTCACAATGCGGCGTTTCACATGTTGCTCGACTCAAGCCCCAACATATGTATCATTGTGATTCTTCCAATTATATGCATGCGCTCCATGTGTGAGACACTTGTCTTCGAAGTAAAATGACTGGTGAACACAAATAACCCTACTACTTTCTAAGATTTTGATTTTATAATGATTAAGGGGCGAAGAATTCATTAATTTGGCTTTGAGTGGAATTTTCTTGGATCTAAAACAAATAAGTTTTTCACATTGGTTCCAACGCAAGATACTGTTTAGAAAGTGGGCCATTCTATGTTACGAGTGTTATTTTGTGTTAATCATTTGAGTGTTTGGTCATGTCTTTGGAGTTCACTTGAGGGTCATCACTGTTAAATTGCCCATGTGGTCTCAATGATCATGCACAAGAGTAAAAGAGAGAGTCGACTGCTTGAGAGAGAGATAGAGAGTGCATGTGGAAAATAAAAATCGTTATTAGGCATGGCACATAACACACTCATGCTCACACAACTACATCCCCATCCTCGTATCCTTGCATTTTGGGTTCTGACGTGAAACTTAGGACGTCCTTTGACACAAAATGGAACATAGGATTAGAACAATTTAGGAATCCTCTTCCCTCCCATGCATTGCAGACTAACTGGTTGCTCATACAGGGGTTACCCCATCCCTTCATCTTCCACCCCACCGCTGCATCCTTGATGTGGTGCATGCCTTGGTCCACGGTGTCGTTTTACATTAGTGGCTTCCCCACCTATGTGCTATAGGTGGTGGACACCTCAGTTTACCGTTGTCACGATTTCCTTCCTTATTTTGAATTTGAATGTCACCGAGCGGTGCAGGCCCGGACTTGAACGCACTATACCGGGAAACTAATTCTGATGCACAGAAGAAACACAGACTCAAGGTCTGACCAATGTTGCCCAATTAGTGTTCAATAAATTAAATCAAGGGCAAAACAAATCAAGGTTCCACTATTATGTACCAGATGCACACGAGTCCCTAAACATTCCGAGTGGGAATTTCTGTAATTACATAAATAGTCCACCGCGAGTTGAGACCCTGATTTTCACTCTGACGGTCAAGGCAAATTTGGCCAACTACTCTCGTCCTCCTACGATCCTTCTTGCATATTTTGATAACGTTAACCACTTTCAAGAAACATCGACAAAAGTATCATGACCTTTCGGTCGACATCTCAACGCATCAAGATTTATCAAGATTTGTAAAGATGCATCTCGCATCTTCGCCGTCAATCTTCGAAGCTCCCTGATTCCACGACGGAGCTTCTCGATCTGACCACTCACAATGAGAGTCCGTACGCATCGCTTGACGATCGAGCCAATGACTTTGACTACGCCTCATTTGTAACTCGATACTGGTGTATATGTGTTCAGTCATTCTGACACTTGTTATCAAAGTACACTTACCGCTAACTATAAATTGTTGAAGTATCCCAAATTCACAAACCGTGTTTTGCCTCTCAATTTATATACGTTCACCATCTACGCTCCATTTGACATAACACTTGGTATCAGAGCGCAACAATACTAGAGAGACATCCGACTACTTTGCACATATGGAGGAATACATCGCACAAGCTGTCAGCGCATCTCGCCCGTGGACTTTGTGGTCCTCGTTATTGCGACGTGAAGTGAGCAAGCGCATCAGACGACCAACAGCAGGTCTTTGGCGATGATCTTAGCGATGGAGGAGCAGAACGTGCCTGTGCATGCAACCCTGAAGCGGCAGCAAACACTGGCGTGACAGGCTATGGAGCAGCTCGGACAACCACGAGAGCTCCGATGTCCAATCTGGTCACGGATCGGACGGGGGTAAACCAGCTACCCCTATCGACGGCCTCAACGTCTAAAGCAGAAATGACAGGTGGCACTTGATGATAGGCGCGGATCAACGAGGAACTGGCAAACCATATCTCCGTGCTCGATGAGATCAATAGCCATGTGCTCCAACAACTCAATGTTGTGATGGAGTCTCTTCACAACGGAAGTACACGAGAGGCGGTGCTTGTCGAGAGAAATACCGAACTTCTGAACGAACCCAAGATTCGTCCGGCCCAACTTGAACCGTTAGATCTTGCAAATTCCAAAGGACAAACGGTTCGGATGTGGCTGATGAACTTGGAGGTGTACTTCACCGTTGCTGGGGTCAACAACGATTGGAATGAAATTGACCTCGTAGCTACGCTTTTCCGTGACACGGCATCAAGTTGGTCGTCTGACCTAAAGGCCATCCAACGGCAGCTGGAGACGAGCAAGGCCTCATGAAAGGCCAGTGACTCCCGTCTCATATCGCCTATCGCACGCGTTCTACCCTTGGAGTAGATCAACCTGCAATGACAAAATGTGCTAACACCACCAACGGACAAGAGCGAATTCTTGTACATAATTCTTGCTCGTTTTGGATGAACGAATGAGAAGTCTGACACTCGGTATAAACTTCAGTGTCTACGTCACTAGTCTAACGTGATAGAGTACACACAAAGATTCCATAAGATCATCATGGAAGCAGACATTGCCCCTGAAGAACTCTATTTTAAGTACGACAACAGCCTCAAATGGAACATTTGGTGAGGGATTGCCATCTTCGACATCGAGAACGACTTACCACGAATAATCGCAGCCGTAGTAAGGACAGTGCCGACCATAATGCTCGGATCCAGGAATCCTATGGCTGGCGACCTCCCAACCACCATTATCATGGGAACACAAAAAGCCAGCCGAGGGACTCCTCGACTATGATGGAAGTGAACGCTGTCGACCAAAGAGACACACACACACCTATTACAACGACGAAAAAGTCGGGCATATCGCTCGAAACTACTGAAGCAAGGTGAAGGCCAAAAGAGGGGGGCAGTTGTAGAAACACGACTCGGGAAACAGCAAAGGGCATGAGTGAAAGGCGCAAATCTTGTCCGAGAGAAGCGACATGCGCCGCATGATCTCCCATTGAACGACTTATGATGCTGTAGAGGATTTCTGAGATCACTAAGTTTATCAAAGGGTACGCGGACGACGAACCGGTGATACCGCAAGAAGTGCAATCCCAAGGTTGGAAAAGTCGCAAAATGGTACTAGCACTATTGGATAGAGCGGTCTCTCACAGCTTTGTAAGCAACCACATGGTTTGAAATCTGGGTTTGCAGACCGAATCAGGGGTGTTTGAAGGAAAAGTGTCGATGGAAGATGAGAGATACGGAGTATACGAGAACCATTGGGACAATTGCAACTAGGAGACTTGCGGGATGTAACAGTCTGGAGGTCATTTCCAATGAGTGATCACAAAAGGATTCTCGGACGCGATTTCCTATACCAGCACAATCGGCAGGTCAACTGGAACAATGGCCACACCTACGTGGAAATGAACAGCGCTAAGAGACAACTTCTATGCCTGGGGCAGAAGACGAGAACGGAAGCAACAAAGGTGGAAGTAGTAGAGGAAACCGTAGCGAACAAGAAGCAAGAACCTGTGCAACCGATACCGTTCAACATGGCCAAGCACTGTATGCCACGAGGGGATCATGAGTGGCTTCTTCATCTCGAGCCGCACCTGGGAGGAGCACGATGGACATCTCAGAAAACTCTCAAAGTGTGACTTTGGTCGTCGTTTGATCGAGCTTTTGGGTCACGTCAGCAAAAGCGGACAGATCACCATGAATCCAAAGAAAATGGCGGCAGTCCCTGATTGGCCGACGCCGCCCAACTTCCCAGACGTTCAAGTTTTCCTTGGCTTCTACAACTACTGCCTGCGTTTTGTCTGGGATTACACACGAGTGTCAGCGCCTCTCTTCGATCTCACTGGAAAATATAATGAGTGGCAATGGGGAGAGAGCGATCAAGCAGAATTCACCACTTTACACAATACTCTGACCTCGTTGCTAGCCCTACGATTAGCCGATCCAATGATCGACTACATCATGGCTACGCACGCCACTGACCAAGCCATTGACGCGGTTCTCCTATAGAATCAAAGCAGCGGAGAGCAACCGGTCGCGTATATGTCGCAAAAGTTGCGCGAACAAGAACTCAAAAACACTATACACGAAAAGGAGATGCTGGCGGTTGTACACGCATTTAAGACGTGGCGGTTCAATCTTGAGTACCGCCGATGCGTCGTAAGCACTGACCATTATGCACTTAAATATTTGAAGACACAACCGAACCTCAGTCAGCGTGAAACCCAATGGATGGCATTTCTTGAATCCGGTTTCGACTACGATATTGAGTATCGGCCGGGCAAAACCAACGCAACATATGCGCTCAGCCGCTGACCAGACCTGATGGCTGAGGCAGTGACACTTCAACTTTAGATTGATCCGTATCTCGAGAATTTATTTACATGTGGCTGCGACCAGCATGGCATATATGACAAGTCAAAGTTCTGGCACGACGCACCCTATGGACGACGACAATTCACTTGCCAGGTGGTTGTACCTCCAAACGAAGAAATCCGCCACATGTTGCTCGAGGAGTGCCGCATAACCAGTCTATGTGGACATCTCCAAGAGGAAAAGACGTTGAAGAAGCTAGCAAAGCACTATCGGTGGGACAAGATGCAAACGGACGTGGCCAACGTTTGCAAATCTTGTGACACGTGTCCGCAAGAAAAATCCCGCCGCACACGGCCACCTAGACTCTGTAGCCGCTCCCTGTTCCGACCGAATAGTGGAAAACAGCTCCATGGACTTCGTCACTGGATTGTAAATCACACTCGAGGAATATGACGTAATCCTCATGGTTGTAGACAGGTTTTCCAAAATGTCCCACTTTTTTTTAACAACAACCACCGTTATCACTGAAAGGACACCAAGACTGTTTCTAAACAACATCGTACGACTACACATCGTGCCAAGAACAATCACAAGTGATTGAGACGGTCAATTTAGTAGCCGTTTTTGGCGCAAATCGATGAATCACTATGACGGTTGGATCTAGATTTCAACGGTGTTCCACCCTCAAACTGTCGTCCAAAACGAGCAAGCCAATCAGACGCTCAAACAACTTCTTTGAAAGTTATGCGAACCACACGGGATGGATTGGGTAGCCAAACTCTCGTCTGCCGAATCGCATATAACATGGATATATATATATATATATATATATATATTGGTTTTTAAGATGGTCCAGGCAGAAAATCCCTCCCACCGGGCTAACATGGATATATCCACCACAACAGGTAAAACTCCGTTCGAAGTGGTGAATGGCAAACTTTCCACCACACCAGTCGGAATTCACCAGCCGGAGCACAATTCCCGCGGTCGACATCCAACGCCGCGATTTCTCCACCATCTTGGATGAAACACGGCAAACGCTCGCGAAGACACAAGTGATGATGAAGCAAGCAGCTGATTGACATCGCAGCGAGGACATATTCGCTGATGGCGATAAGGTTCTCCTAAGTTCTTCAAACATCAAACTACGCGGAGCCGACTGTTCATAAATCAAACTCCGATATTTGGGACCGTTTGAGATCGAGCGCATGCAAACCTTCGTGGTTTCACGGCTTAAACTCCGTGACACTAAATAAGTTCCTGTGATATTCCATACCAGCAGACTAAAGCACTATGAGGACCTCAACAAGAACTTCCCCGGCAGGGATGTGCCTCGGCCTCCTCCTATACAATTAGACAAGGATACGGAGTACGTCATAAAGGAAATCCTCGGCTATTAATGATGTGGCAAAACGACACAATATCTTGTCAAATGGAACAGCTACGACGCCGCGCACAACAGCTGGAAACCCTATGACAACCTCCGCGACGTTGATCATATGAACGACGGATATTACTGACGTCAATGACCTACATCTCTACGCGTGCCGGGACGTCGCGGCTAAAGGGGAGGGGGGTGGGGGGAAATGTGACGTACCAGAGGTACACTAGTCCGTAAAATTTCTGTGTAGGCATTCGTGTCAGTACACAAATAGCCCACTACGCGTCGAGACCCCGATTCTCACTACGATGGTCGAGGGCAATTGGGCCAACTGCCCCCTCCCTACGGTGATCCTCCTCGCACATTCGGACAGCTTTGACCACTTTTGAGAAACACCAATAGAAGTTTCACGGCTTTTCGGTCGACTTCTCGACACATTGAGATTTATAAAGATGCGTCTTGCATCTTCGCTATTGATATTTGAAGCCCCCCGATTCCTTGGTGGAGCTTCTCGATCCGACCACACACGAGGCGATTCCGCACGTGTCGCTCGACGATGGACCTTATGACTCGGACTACGTCATTTGTAACTCGACACTTGTATATACGTGTTCGTTTATTTCTATAATTTTCATCGCACAATGAAGGATAAATTGACCTTGGGGCCCGGGTTCTTCCTTAGTCCCAACGCGAGGACCCGCATTGCCGGATCCATCAGCATCAGATCCCGTGTTCGGGCGGCGGTCAACGAGAGAGCCCGCTAGCTGCCGGCGCGACTCGAGATAGCCGGGCTGCTACCGGGCTGGCCATCTCTGATGACTGCTTGCCGGTATAACGCGCCGGAAATTGGATTTAAAAATTTAGCGANTGACCTTGGGGCCCGGGTTCTTCCTTAGTCCCAACGCGAGGACCCGCATTGCCGGATCCATCAGCATCAGATCCCGTGTTCGGGCGGCGGTCAACGAGAGAGCCCGCTAGCTGCCGGCGCGACTCGAGATAGCCGGGCTGCTACCGGGCTGGCCATCTCTGATGACTGCTTGCCGGTATAACGCGCCGGAAATTGGATTTAAAAATTTAGCGACTGTGTTAACCGTGCGGTATGGAAGGATATTAACATGGGAACCTGTTCTGTTGACACGTTTGTTTTTCTGATTATGTCACTTCTGAAAACAAGTTGAATTCTGTTTGTCTAATCGTTCGCTACTTACCTACTTTCCTGGGCGAACGCTGGCCGATGATGTTGCCGACGGGCCCTGAGGTTTTCGAGATAGGCCGACCAGGCCCTCTGGTTGGTCAGATCGGCCGGCAGGGCCGAAGGGTTGGTCAGATGTCGAAACGGGTCCCTGTATCTAACCGCGCAACCAGCCAGGGCTCCGAGGTCGAAGTGCCCCACAATGAATGCTTAGTATAAATTGCCGAAGTGTCCCAAATTCTCAAACCGTGTTCTACCTTGCAAAATATACATGTTCACCATCTACGCTCTGTTCGGCATAACATCCACCCTGAAAAACATTTTCAAAGGAGAAATAAAAAATCAGGAAATAATTCATTCGATTCTCTTCTTCTTTGCACCTCATCCATGTTAAGCATGCACGTTCTTATGGGTGGAGTACTCATTTCCAAAAGGTAAACAAATCTTATCGTTTATGTTCAACATGGGCATTAGTGTAAATTTGAAATTCTTTGAAAAGTTTACTTTTTGGGAGATAAGTTATATGAATATTTCTTATGCACGTAGATAAGTGGAATCAAATTGAAATGTGGAAGAAAATTGGTTAAACAGGAGGATTGTTTTAGAACGTGTTTAGGTGTGTGAAGGATTTCACAAACTAGGCTGCACACGCAAACTGCCGTTGAGAATTTGCCGTTTGCCGTAAGACTCACGTTTCTGCTGTCCAATCGCAGCGCAAACGAATGTCCGAACGATCGGCCTGACAGCCAGGACGTTTACCCGGTTCGCGGCCGGCGATCATGAGGACTGTTTTGCACTAATCCGACTAGTGTCCTAGGAATTATGCTGACCTCCTGATATTGTGTCCGGTCTGTCTCCAAACAAAACTACCGGCCGGTAGCCAGCCATGTCGAGCTCACTGTCGTCGATGCTGTCGAGACTGGCTAGTCTTCGGAGTCTGAGGATTCCCAACGCTTCTGTCCGCCAACCCGGGGTAGGCGTGGGAACGCACGAGTGAACGTGGGACGGCTCACTCAACTGATGATCAGCATAAACATTTACGCGAGATTCTGATCACAGATCGATGAGGAAACAAGGGGGGTTAGCAATCCGAACCCTGCCAATCCGATATGTACCAGGCATTTCGGGGTGTGTTAATGCAACGTTGTGTGGCGTGAATTTGTCACTGCCTTCTGTCAAATGGTTTGCGGCCTTGTCAGAAGAGTTCCTCACAGTCAGCACGGCTCAACACGAGCGGATGACGGGCAAGTCGCCCGGAGGGTGCTGCCGCCTCGTGAAAGACACGACGGCCGAGCAGTCCATCAATCTTGAAAACCTGCCTCGACATCCCTCAGACCTTCGCGGTGTCGAAACGAAAGCAGCTACATTCCTCTTGTCCGTAAAGTATTTTCTTCTCGAAGTGGTCTTAGTGTTGCAACTTGCAAGTGCGTAATTCTTGTGAAGTGAAGTTGAGAAACATGGCGGCCTCTGCCCCCCTGCTCGAGAACGAGCGCACTTTCTATGTCGGAGAGAAGGAGCCCCACACCAAGGAACGCCATCAGATTCCAGTGTCGGTGGAGGCGGAGGATGGGCCGCCCCCTGCCCCCAGACTTCAGCCCTGGAGCACGGGCCTCTTCAACTGCTGCTGCAACGAGCCCGACCACTGCGGCACTGACTGCGAAATCTGTGAGTGAGGCATCATGTGCAGTTGAACCCCCCATTCGCCACGTCGCCGCATCCTTCAAAGCAGATGTGAACCCCGTATTGCTTCCCGACCACGATAGTGAGGGGAACCAGCTTCTTCATACAACGTGATAGGAAAGGGCCGAGCTGTTCTGCAGGCAGTCCGACAGTTTTGGGTGTGGAGTGGATGGCTGTAGGTGTTTGCGCCTTGGCCAGCCCGTCTGTCACTGCCGGCGTGGGAACATGTGCGCGTTTTGTTTTGCATGTTTCAGCTTTCTTCCTCTGCTGCGGACTTTTTCTGATGCTCCCAGTGCCACTTCTGTCGAGGAGTGGGCCTAACTAGTTTCGTCAACAGTCTTTGATCCGTTGCGCACCCTGTTTTGCCTTTTGTGATGGAAATCCATGACTTGCGACCTTTCTGGCGATTGTGAGTGTTGTAGCGCCACTAATGTTTGCGCTGTTCAACATCGTTTGCTTGCCCTGTCTCGCAGGCTGCCTTGGCTTTCTTGTCCCGTGCATTCTACATGGGGGCACGCGCGAACGACTGATGCAGGATACGCGCGAGACAAGCAACCAGTGCCTACTGACCACCGCCCTTGTCGCCCTCTTTGGCGACTGTGGTGGGTCTTGCATCTACAAGTTCTTCACATTTCCGACTCGCGAGACCATTCGTACTCGCTTCGGCCTGAAGGTTGGTGATTCTTGCTGCCGTCCTCTAGCTCCCACCGCAGCAGCGGCCTCTCCTGCTGCCTCTGCTGCTCATCGTCTCCCTGCAGCTACTGCTGTTGCCCAGCTGTGGTTTGACTGCTGATGGTTGCCTCAATCTGTGGATGTGGCTGGTTGCTGCCACTGCATGCTCATACAGAGGTGGTGATGAACCCAGTGGTGAAACCAGTTTCTTGTCTCTTGAAGTCTGCGTATTGACTCAGTGGCATTGAGGAGGGCTATTTTTTGCGATCAGCTTTTGGACTTTTTATGTTTATTACTCAAGAACTGTTTTATTTGCGGGTCATGTTGCTTTTTGTGTGCTTTTTGCACATGTGCAGGGCGATGCTCGTTGTCTGGTGGCATGTGGCAGCAACCTGTGCTGCTCGGAGGCTCCGCAGGAGGAGGATATCAGCCGGGGCTGCAACAAGGCGTGCGACTGCTGTGTGCATGTCTGCTGCCACCGCTTCGCCCTCTGCCAGGAGGCTCGCGAAGTCCGGCGCCGTGTCCTGCACCCTACCGATCTCGCGCGTGCAGAGGCAGCCATTGCCGCNGTTTACTACTCAATAACTGTTTCATTTGCGGGTCATATTGCTTTTCGTGTGCTTTTTGCGCATGTGCAGGGCGATGCTCGTTGTCTGGTGGCATGTGGCAGCAACCTGTGCTGCTCGGAGGCTCCGCAGGAGGAGGATATCAGCCGGGGCTGCAACAAGGCGTGCGACTGCTGTGTGCATGTCTGCTGCCACCGCTTCGCCCTCTGCCAGGAGGCTCGCGAAGTCCGGCGCCGTGTCCTGCACCCTACCGATCTCGCGCGTGCAGAGGCAGCCATTGCCGCAACCAAGGCTCTCGCTGCACCTGCGCAGCAGGTCTTTCAGCCTTGACTGTTTGCTTTATTGCTGGGGGTTGGTTTGTTTGTAGCTTTCACATTTCTTTACCTATGTTAACAACTGACTGTTTTGTGTTACGTATGAGAAACAGAGAATGCATGCTTGTGAACGACCACGTTTGGCAAGTTCTGTATCAGCTTATGCTACTACTAAGTTGTAAATATTCCTGCTGGCAACTAGCTTCCGACAGAATTTACCGCCTCAGAGAAGGGTAGTGACGAGTACAAGTGAAAGGTGCAGACTTCATTGTGAAAGAAGGGAGGAACAAGATGTCATGGGAAGGTGTGCTTTTGCAGCTCTCTTGGCTTTGACTGTGTTCCAAAACGGCTTCTTAAAATATCTGGGCACTGTACACGCAAGAGGTAATGAGAGAATTGTACTTTGACTCTCACAACTTACTAGTCAACACTTGACCCTGCCCTAGCTGCCTACTGCATCAGCGTCAGCATTAGAATTGATGCATTCCCTGCACAATATCCAGAAGGGTCTCAGAGGAGGAGGCATGAGGGTTGTGATATACCCACGTCGCATGACTGCCATGTGGGTCCATTGCCAACTGGGAAATGCGTGAATTGGTTTATTCTTACTGGCATGTGCCATGCCAGTATGATTAGCACTTGTTCTGCCTAAAACGAGCGTTAAGGAGTGCAATGTGAAGCATAATACAGGGCTTGAGGGAAAACACAACTTGGGAGATGAACAGTGATGGTTAATGTGTGGCTCAACACCCTGGTTGTCATGGAACCAAAGCTGAGGAAGGGGAGGGTCCGGACCACCTTATTCAGTGTTGTCTTCACCCCTAGTTTTTATCCATGTCTCACCTGTTGGGGGAACTTCTATCGTTCACTCCTGTTTTTCTTCCTTTTTGGCGACAATGGCTCACGCCTTTTGTGGTAGTAGATTCAGCAGCTCTAAAACACAGTGCTACATCATTCATGCAGTCAATCTTGACAGAGCCAAGTCAATCAAAATGGCACTCGAAGGTGAGGTTGTCCGTCTTCTGACAGCTTCAGCTCTGTTCCTCCCCACGTTCACGTTGTCACATAAGTACCCAGTCCGATGTTTGCTTCAAACACAACATTGTGCTTGGCCCACAACCTGGCGAAATGCAAGAGGGGGACTTAGCAAAGTATCTGTACACCAACTTCTCTTCTTCACCAAATGCCGTCCAGACCAAGCATCCCTATAATCCGAGCTGTGTGATGATGCAACGTTTCTTCACACCAACTTCTCTTCTTAACCAGTTGCCATCCAGACCAAGCATCCCCATAACCCGAGCTGTGTGGTCATGCCAAGACTGAAACCAGTACACCAGCCGAGGAATTTCACGAGGAGAGAAGCGCCAGCTGGTTTTGAAGAATGTGCAAAAGGCTTCAGTTGAGCTTTCCAACTTATGAGGCTGCTTGCCTTTGTAGCATGCCTGGCAGGTCCTGACTCCATCTCAAAAAGCTTAAGCATCATCATCTTCTCTCGTCCATTGTCTTCAGAACCATCCAACTTCCGTTTACGACGGGAAATTCCTCCTTCTGTCCAACGTGCGAAGTCAAGCTGAAACAGAGTCAGCTCTGGACCGGGGATGACACGCTTGCGTTGCGCGGGTTTGAACGAGGATTCCTTGG
This sequence comes from Penium margaritaceum, assembly GCA_023375785.1. Lineage (NCBI taxonomy): Eukaryota > Viridiplantae > Streptophyta > Zygnematophyceae > Desmidiales > Peniaceae > Penium > Penium margaritaceum. The sequence continues at coordinate 62,676 of SZWC01012177.1, read as the reverse complement.
CTGAAGGGGAGGATAGACCTGGAAGAGCACAAGGCAAGAGAGTCAGGTCGAGGACAAAAACTTTGTGCCTAGATTCTCCGCACTGCGGAGTCCACAGCTTCACTTTGTAGTCGTCCAGCTTGGCAAATTAAAAGAGAACTCACCAAATCGCGGATAAGGCTGCGCAGGGAGGAGCGCGGCTGCTGCTAATGGACTCAGTGGCGTCCTCAGTGACTTCAGTGGCGTCCTCGCAAATGGTATTGAAATGCGACTTGGGCTCGCCGGCTGTGCCAGGCGGCCTTGGCTTACTGCTGTACGTGGTGTGGTGTGCTTGGCGCCCGTTGCTTTTGCGGTATGGAGCAGAGTAGCGGCGGTGGCTTGTGCCATGTCGCTACTTCGTTCAGTTTTGAACTGTTGATACGTAACAGCTTGTACTCGCCCGGGATAGGGACGCTGGGAGGGGGACGAGACCACCTGACACTGACGTCAACGAACGCGCAGATGCGCGAGAGACGAAGTGTAGACGACGGGTATGCAAGGTGGTCAAGTATGCAATAGTATAGGATCTGCGGATGGAGGGAGTGACCAGAGCATTTATCGGTTGGGGTGTGTGTGACGGCATACGGCCAGCTTCCCTTTGCACTCTGCAGATGCATTTTGGTCCTTTCGATGTAGCCGTGCGACGGCGTGCGCGCGGTATGTGGACCAGTTCCAGACTTGCCATGATGATGTCAAGCAGACGTTCGTGAAGCCCCTCACAACGCGCGTGGGATCGCCGTTTGGTGTCATGCTGGAGTTCTTGCGTCAGCGAGCGATGAGCTCATGCCTCTCGGCACGGTGCACGTATTGTGTCGCGATAACGTCATCATATCGAGGTGACGCACGCTGCGCAGCGATCCCAGTAGTAAGTTATACACTTCGGGGGGGTGACCATATACCCATCGATTTCCCGATAGATCCACCATATCCAGGAATCGCTCTATAATTCCCCATACCCATACAGCGAGAACTTTTGTCTCCCATACCACGGGTTCGCTCGTTTTTTACCCCCATGTCCATCGTCTTTTTAAAAATAATGCAATTTCCACAACATTTCAATTTAACAACCATATTTCCACACCGAAGTGCGCGCTGTCATGCACTCATTATGAACGGAACCCAGCCGTATTGGCGGTTATGCGGTGCGCCTCCGACAGAAGGCAATTTCACCTGAGAATTATACCACAATGGTACAGGCGACTTCCTCTGAATACGGACAACACCGATTGTGTCGACATGAGGTTGTCTGTGCTCGCGAGACATACGGGCAACATCCTTTCGGGGTAGGTGGGGGGTTTGTATTGCATATGAAAGCACAATCTCGCAAGCTTCGATTCCAACCCGCTTGTATATGCCGCGAAACGTCGCAATGACTGGACTACAATGCTTTTGACGAACGACGCTGACAAGCGTGGATGGTCGTTTCATTGTCTACTGCTGACTATTGCGATTGGTCGTTTCATCGCCCACCGCCACGAACAAGACGCATTGCTGCGTACCCTTGCTGACTGCGTCAAAGGACCTCAGTTGAACGTAAAAACCCGCGGCTTTCACCGATCACTTAGCGGTTGTTCGCGTATCTTGCGCGATAGGGTCCTAGTTGTCCACTATGGACATGGACCGGATGTCCGTAGATCGGCCACTCCCTCCTATGCTGTAACGGGCCGAGTCTCCAGCTCCTGCTCTAAATTCGTCGTCGGAGTTCGCAGAATGGCGTTCTCAGTCCACGTCAGGGGTTTACCCCCTTCGCAGGACTGAGGGGCAATCGTCATCAACGACCCAGAGCAGGGAGACTCGAATATTTTGAGTCTCTGGAGGCCCATTTCCATTTTTAACCAAACCCCTGGTTTTGGGACCCAATCCGGGGGTTTTTACCTCGAAATCCTATGCTCGCACGAGTTATTTCGTTTATTTTATGTCGAAGTTTGTCGTAAACGAACTTCGATTTACGTTTTGCCTTTCTGGCGCGAAATTGTCGCGTGCGAGGCACGCTGGCGATTTCGCGCCAGCTCTCTCGACCTCACCTCGCTCCCCCTATCCCTCGTCCTCGCTTGCTCGTTTGCAAGGAGGGCGAGGGGGGGCGAGGGCACGAGGCCACGAGGCCTTGCCCTTGAGGCCCTCGTGGCCCCTCAGCTGCCGATCGGGCTGAGGCCGCGATCGGCGGCTGACGGCTGGCCGGCCGGTGGCCGGCCGTTCGCTTGGCCGGCCGTCCAGCCGGCCGGCAGCGAGCTGGCCGGCGGCCAGCGAAGTGCTAGCCGCCGGCAGGCCCTCATTGACGCGAGGGATGGTGTGCAACCACCCCTCGCTTCAGCAAGGAGGGAGGGCCAAACCGGCCCTCCCGCTACATTCCTCCCCACTTATTATGAACCATCCCGGTTCATGAAGAACAAGTAGGATTGTCAGTCAGTGAGTCATCAACATTGTGAAAGAAAATGAATAATTTCAATCACCAGCTAAACATGAACACGTGCATGACACTTAGACCTAAGCTGCAGCTTGTAGGTCTGCACGGCTAGCGGCCTCCCCCCTTTAGGCTAGAGCGTCCGCGCGACAACCATGTTGGGCGTCCCCAACCTCCTATGGTCGCAATCCATGAATGCTGCCCTGTGGGAATGTTGTTCACTTTTTTCGCGTTCAGGTGGTACCTCCTGCCACGCGTCGATCTGTGCGAGCTGCAAGCTTGCTCCAGTACTCGTTGACCACCTCTGTCGGCAACCGAGATTCGGGTTCCCCTGAATTATGTTCAGGTCCACCACCAGCCCAATGAACGAGGTACTCCCTGACAACGCGCGACCGAAGAGTACGTTCTCTGTGCTGGAGAAGGCGAAGGACCTCGTATTGGCCATCGGCAGCCAGGACTGCTGGCGGTGGCTGAACGGTTCCTTTTGCCGTGTATGGAGCCAGCATGCTCACATGAAACACGTCATGTATCTTCATACTCGGCAGAAGTAGCAATCGGTATGCCATTGGCCCGATGCGTGCAAAAATGGGAAACATCACAATCCACTTCTGTAGACGTTTTCTTGCTTCTGGCGACTTCAACCAAAGGTTTTTAGTGCTAAGCAGCACTTTGTCACCGATGTCAAACAAAACCTCCCAGTGACCTTTGTCGGCATATGTCTTTTGTCGCTGCCAAGCTGCTTGAAGGTGACACTTCGCCTCCTGTAACAAGGAGTCTATGCGCTCGGCAAAGGCTTGAGCAGAAGGAACCTGCCCTCCTGTACTCCCACTCTTCACCAATGAAGAGGGTACCACTGGATGCCGACCACTGTTCAACACGAACGTTGTGAACTGTGTGGACTAATTCACAGAGTTGTTCACTACAAATTCTGCCGGTGCTAGGAATTCGTCCCAATCATGCATGGCAGGGTCCACGTACATGCGGAGCATCTTCTCTAGAGTGCGATTCATGCGCTCTGTTTGTCCGTCAGTTTGAGGGTGAAATGCTGTCGACATTTGCAACTCAATGTCGAAGTATTCGTGCATCTTTTGCCAGAACTTACTAGCAAATTTTTGATCTCGATCGGAGATAATACGCAACGACAAGCCGTGGTACTTTACGACACCCTCAAAGAAGAGACGAGTGGTCTCTTCTGCGTTCACGTCAGTGGTTGTAGGAATGAAGTGTGTCATCTTCATCAAAAGATCCACAACCACTAGTATTGCATCATGGCCACATGCTGTGTCCGGAAGACCAGTAATGAAGTTCATGCTGATGCAGTCCCATGGAGTCCCAGGAATGGGAAGCTGTTGGAGGAGTCTAGCAGGCTTCTTGTTACTAGCCTTATTCCGAAGACATGGGTCGCATGTCATGCAATACTTACGGACATCGACACTCCACCCTGGCCACCAATAGTGGTCCGAGAGTGCCTGTCTGGTCTTTCGGGGTCCCACATGACCTGCGACCGGCGGGTCGTGGAATGGGGAGATAACCTTTGCTCGAAGGTCTCCCGAGTTTGGCACAACAACTTGTTCTCCGTGCCAGAAGATTCCTGCAGCCTCCACCAAACCGTACTTGTCCAGATTTCGAGAGTCTTGAAACCAAGAATCCACACAGTATCCCATCCGGATCCTGTTTACAATGCCGTTGTAATGGATAATCTCTCGTGGTGGTTGCCGCAGAGGTGCAATGGGATCTGGTGGTTGTACTGTTGCTGTTGCAATGGCCATAAAGCACCCACTGACCTTGGTGGTTGCTTTAATTTCCAGAGGCTGTCGGCTTAGTGGATCGGCCACATTGATGCATCCTGGCCGATATTCCTATGTGAACGAGAATCGACTCAGGTATTCGCTCCAACGCCCCTGTCGTCTTGACAGGTTCGGTTGCGTTTGGAAAAACACCAATGGATTATGGTCGGTCACGACCGTCACACCCCCTTCAGAACCCTCGAGGTAGCAACGCCATATTTTCAAAGCGTGTACTACCGCAAGGAGCTCTTGATCCCCAGTCGTGTACCGCGTTTCCGTGGGGATGAGCTTCTGGCTCTCATACACAACTGGGTGACCGTTCTGCATGAGGACGGCTCCAAGTCCTACTACTGACGCATCACATCGAACCTCCCACGGTTGCGATGGATCCGGAAGAGCTAAGACGGGCACCGTGGATAGAAGCTCTTTGACTTTGAGAAAAGCATTCTCGCAATCAGATGTCCATTCCCAACACATGTCTTTTCGCGTAAGCCTGGTTAGCGGTGCTACCAGGGTCGAATACCCTTGCATAAACTGTCGAAAGTAGTTTCCAAGGCCGAGGAAAGACCGAATCTGTCCAACATTTTTAGGGCGTGGCCAGTCCACAACGGCTTGGACTTTTCGTGGGTCGACACGGATGCCGTCCGACGATGTGTCCAAGGTATTTGAGGTCATCTTGTGCAATCTTGCACTTGCTCAATTTCGCATAGAACTTCTGTTCCCGAAGGATTGCGAGAACTTCGCGCATATGTTCTATGTGCTCTTCCATTGATTTGGAGAAAACCAGGATGTCATCCAGGTAAACCAAGACAAACTGTCCGAGTTGCTTGGTGAACGTTCGGTTCATTTCTCCTTGGAAGGTTACTGGGGCATTTGTAAGCCCGAAGCATAACACTCGGAACTGATAGTGTCCCATGTGCGTTCGAAACGCGGTTTTTGGGCACATCAACTTCCGTGATGCAGATTTGATGGTACCCTTGAGACAAATCCAACGGCGAAAATACTTTTGCGCCTTGGAGTTGGTCAAAAAGGTCCTCAATCCACAGTAAGGAGAATCGATTTTTCACCGTCAACTTGTTCAACGCCCGGTAATCCACGCACATGCGTAAACCACCGTCCTTCTTGTTCACAAAAAGGATCGGCGCACCGTACGGTGAGCTACTGGGCTCGATCCACCCTTTTGCAAGGTACTATTTGATTTGGCGTTTGGCCTCTCGCCTTTCTGCTGGACTAAGGCGATACATGGGTCTGAACGGAGGAGTTGCCTCCGGTTGCAGCGGAATCGTGTGGCCCATGTGTCTTTCTGATGGAAGCGCAGCCGGTGGGTCTTGGAATACATCCGAGAACTCCGCCAATAGAGATTTGATCTCTTGTGGCGTGTCTTCCTTCACGTCGTCCTCCACTTTCTGTAGCTGAGCCAAGAAGTATCGATAACCTTGTCGAATACGTCTCTTGACCTGCAATGCAGACAAACTGGCATGGACTTTGAGTCGGGTCGGTGATAATTCCGTACTCGAAATCAACGTAAAACAGGGTTGTCCTTTTCAGAGGATCAAACGCTTTGATTCAAAGCACATTAGAGCCTTGTTGTCACGGAGCCAGGGATCGCCTAGCACCACTTCAAACGGGTCAAGAAGGTTGAGTACCTTCAACGTGAAACTCTGTTTGTACCCTTGAATACAAATTTTTGCTTTACAAGTACCGATCACGGATACCATATGGTTGTCACCGACATCAACTGCGCCATTCGATGGCTCGTACTTCAGGCCAACCTGTCGGGTGAAGCCAAGGCTAACAAAAGAGTCGTCTCGTCCAGTGTCAGCGAGTACGTTCACGGGAGCACCAGCTAGGTGTCCTTTCAACTGCATCGTCATGTTGCCTCCACTCTTCGGAGTGAACAGACTTGATGACGGCAAGCCGAGTTTGTGATAAATACGGAATCTGTACGACGGGTGCCGCAACTCCCATGATTCACCCACTCGAGTCCACATCTTGTGGGCATGTGTGAATTTGGCTAGCACCTTCCAGTCTTTAAGTTTGACTGGGTTGAAATTGTCAACTAAAGGTACTGCGAACGTGATTGAACTCATTGCTTTGAGGGTATTTGCTTCAATTACTGTATCACACAACTCTTGCACAGTGGTCGGTGTCGCCACCACTAAGCATATACGATCATGCATCTCATCCGGAGATGCAAGGTTTAGCGGGCAATGTCGGTCAGCAAGTGTAGAATGCGGTTCAACAAGAGGAGAGAAGAAAATAGAGAAATTTGAACTCGTCAAAAACTCAAATTGTTTAACATCCGCATCTGAAAAAATGAACCCACACTCGTGATCCAGTTTTACCCCTGAGTGTTCCACACTAACATCACTCAGGGGTGGAGAAAACCCGCCCCACGGCCTTGTCCGTTACCACGGCCGGGCCCATTACCACGACCGCGACCCTGTCCACGGCCCTGTCCACGGCCTCCTGCTGCACCATCCCCACGAGGTGCTGCTCATGCAGCTAACGCCGCGACCTCTTGTCCACCACCAGCAGCCTCAGGGCACTGAGCCCTAAAGTGGCCCGGCTGCATGCAGTTGTGGCAGAGCCCTTCGCGGAAGGCTGCGTTACGACGCTCACGCGCCGCCTGCAGCTCGTCATTCTCGCGTCTGCGCTTGTTGTTGGGACCCTTGTGTCCACCAGCCTTCTTGGCTGGAGGGTTTGTAGGCTGCTTGCCCTTGGCCCCGCCTCGCTGTCGAGCTGAACCACCAGCCCCTGGAGCGTCCACGTGCATGTCGCGGCCTTGCTGTACATGCACGTTCGGCTGTGCATCAGAGTAGTGCTTCGGGTGAAGCTTTCGGCTTCCTCCACGAGTGCGGTGATCTCGCTCAAGTAGGATTCGAGCGAGCTGTCCAACTGCATGAAGTCCTTGATCTTGTGGAAGGCGCACTTCGCCTCCTCACATTGGGTGCACTTCTTGCGCATAATCGCACAGAAGGCATCCACGGCATGGGCTGCACTCAAGGTGCGTCTGCTGTACACTCCACTCCTTGACCACATACTTGAAGAGTTTGTCTTCAAGTCGCGTCGTGGCAAGGTCGCCCCACTGGCTGAGTGGAGCCTTGTGGACACGTAGAACGTGCTCCATGCGATTCAGCCAGTCGGTCAGCTTCACGCCCTTCCGGAAGATCTCCACATTGTGGAGGAAGGACATGTTCATGAACGGCCCTGAAGTCGTCGAGGTAGGAAAATCGTCGCTGCCACTGGTAGTGGCATCCGCAGCTGCGGCACGCTGCGCTTGCTGCTACATTTCCACCTGGGTCACGCTCCGTAATGCCTTGTCGAGGTCGTTGCATCGGCGGCTTGCCTCATGGGCGGCCAGGCGCTGTAGCTGGCGATCACGGTCGAGGTCCGTGATGCTCTGCCCGACATGGGCCAGCAGGTTGGCGAACGCGAAATTGAGCTCTGATGTCGTTAGAGCATTGGCGATAGCCTCTAGGGCCTCGTGTTGTCCGTGCACCCTTACCCTTTTCAGGAGGATACGGTTCGCGTACACGCCTCCAAGGAGTCCCACCTTTTGGAGGAGACTGTCGTCGGCAACGACGCTTGAGTGGGCATTGCCCTGTCCCATTGTGGCCACATCGTAAGAAGGGGGTCCGCCCCCATTCCCTTGGTGGTGCCGTATCTCCACCGTCGGTGGTGGTCTTGAGTTGGCCTGCCACCTCAGCAGCAAACTCCGCAAGCCTACAACGGCCATCGGGAATTGCCTTTGCGGGGTCGTCGTCCGGCTCATTCTTACGGGAACTTCCCGAGTGACTGCTTTCAGCGCCCTTGCTGCTGTTGGCAGTCTCGCTGCCGTCGGCAACTTCAGGCGATGCGGCGGGCGCCTTATCCTTATCGAGGAATCGGCTCGAGTTTGCCGCACGACGATGGTGATGGTCACAATCCTCGTCGCCTTCGCCATCGTCGGCGTCGTGCTCGTCATCGGGGTCCTCCTCCGGAAGATCCTCCTCCATCGCGTCGTCCGTCGCATGGGGGTCGCCCATGTGCACGACAACGTGCTCGTCGAGCACCTTTACGGCCTCCACATGCTTCTCGGTGTCGCCGAGGTTGGCGATGGTTGCCTTAGGAGCAACGGTTGCTTTCGGCGGTACGGTTGCGTAAGGCGGTACGGTCGCCTTAGGCGGTACCGTTGCCTTTGGGTTGGCAACCGTGCTCGCGACGGCGGCTCCCAAAACTTGGATTCCGTCAAGGACGTGTGGTGAGAACGTCACCACCTTGCCCTTGTTGGCCTTAGACGGTCCGGCACTTGCCATCTCGTCGCTCGTGCAACTAGCACGTGAAGATCGTTATGAGGATCACCCCACAACGTTAAGGAGGAATTGCCTCCTACAAACTCCTTGCTCTCACAATCGGTGAAGCACTTATACATTCAATTTCTATTTTCCTAGGCCGCCACGTCAGCACAAGGTCGTGGTTTTTGGAACTAGACTTCGTAAGCCGTGACTCACGCCGATTGGCAAGGACTAGTACCTAGGAAAACATAAATCTAGAAGACAATGGAATGAGGAGGAATGTGAGTGCCGCTCACAAAACAAGAGCGAAGAGTGCCAAGGAGAATTCTAACAATTCCTACCAAGCCTTCCACTCTTTCTTCTACTTCTTGTCTTCCTCTTGTCTTCTTGTCTTCCTTGGTCTTCTCGTCACGCTTCTTGACGCCTCTCGAGTTCTTGGGCGACGTCTCCCTTGAGCTGGCGGCGTTGGCGAGCCGCCAAGAATGTTCAAGGTGTCACCTTCCTTCTTTTTAGGGTGCTCTCAGGCCGTGAGAGTCCCTAAGCTTGGAAAGGGACGCTGTCCCAATTTTTGGATGAAGGGATTTTGAAGGAGCCTTGAAAATGGGAAGGATTTTGTGGATTTTGAGGGTGGGAACTCCCCACCCCGTCCCACAAAAATCCTTCTAGCCCTCTGGAAGTAAAGAGAGGCTGGAAGGAAGAGTCTCCACAAGTAGAGCTCTTTTCAAGCTCTCATATGCACTTTACAGCGCTTCAATCCGTGTAGTGTAGATGCCGTAGTCCCTTCTGGCGTTTCTACTGCTGCTTGTAGCTGCCGGCGACGTTTTATATGTGACGTAGCCGCCGTTTCCGTCAAACCCTTAGTCGCGAGGGTCGTCTGGCTCTGAGAACCACTGTAACGGGCTGAGTCTACAGCTCCTGCTCTAAAGTCATCGTCGGAGTTCGCACAATGGCGTTCTCAGTCCACGTCAGGGATTTACCCCCTTCGCAGGACTGAAGGGCAATCATCATCAACGACCCAAAGAAGGGAGACTCGAATATTTCGAGTCTCCAGAGGCCCATTTCCGTTCTTAAGCAAACCCCTGGTTTTGGGACCCAAAGCGGGGGTTTTTACCTGGAACTCGTTTGTTCGCACGAGTTATTTCGTTTATTTTATGTCAAAGTTCGTCGTAAACGAACTTCAATTTACATTTTGCCGTTCTGGCGCGAAATCGTCGTGTGCGAGGCACGCTGGCAATTTCGCGCCAGCTCTCTCGACCTCACCCTCGCTCCCCCTATCCCTCGTCCTCACTTGCTCGTTTGCAAGGAGGGCAAGGGGGGGCGAGGGCACGAGGCCACAAGGCCTCGCCCTCGAGGCCCTCGTGGTCCCTAAGCTGCCGATCGGGCTGAGGCCGCGATCGGCGGCTTGCGGCTGGCCGGCCGGTGGCCGGCCGGTCGCTTGGCTGGCCGCCGGCCGTCCAGCCGGCCAGTTGCGAGCTGGCCGGCGGCCAGCAAAGTGCTGGCCACCGGCCAGTCCTCGCTGACGCGAGGGGTGGTGTGCAACCACCCCTCGCTTCAGCGAGGAGGGAGGGCCGAACCGGCCCTCCTGCTACACATGCTCGGCTGGGGTGACATTGAACACAGTCGTCGTGGTCCATGGGGTGTGGACATTCCTGTTCCAACCAAACCAACATGTGACGAGGCCGAGGTTGCATGGCGCAACGTGAAGGCTGTTTGGGACGCCATGTATGACCATGAGCCTCCTAGTCATCACACCATGTGTTGGATTGTGGGTATGCGGGCTCCAACCAGCTGTCCAGTGTACGCGAAAAGTGATTGGCAGCCGTGGGTGCAGATGCATCCATCACATTGTCGCGTATGTGATCCCATGGTTCTATTGTCATTGATCTTTTGCTTTTTATAACTGGATGCCCAAATGCGTTCACTGCTTATGCGCCTTCTCAGAGTCCATCCGCAACACATACTATGTTCATATGAGTACATGTTTGTTATTGCACATCTGTCTTCCATTTTGTTTGGGTAATGTTACGCATGTATTGGTGCGTTGTGTTGGGTACACGATTAATATAGTATTGGGTTTATTGACAACAACCCCACTGCACCTATCACACAGAGCACCAATGACTAGCACATCCTGGCCTTTTCAAATGCATCATTGTGACTATCACTTGCATATTTGTCATTGAAAATGTACAACCATTCCCGTGCTCCAGCGCACTTAGTGTGCACAGCCTTTGATGAATGGACCTGGCTGTCCACTGACCAACCATCGCTGGACCGTAGGTGGCAAAGAATGGATCCAGGCCATGACCTCACAGGCAGGACACAAGTTGTTTGTCATACAGCAACCATCAGGGTAGAAGTAAACAAACTGCACATCGTCTTCTGTATCCGATAGCGTAGAGTAAGCGTCCTCTACGTCACAGTCCTCCACGTCATAAAAGACATCCTCCTGTTCCTCCTCACACGCACTGTCTAATTTTTGACACGCTCCATGTTGACAAGGACACATGTACATCTTCACAATATGAACTGGCCTTGTGTCCAATCCTTCCATGTCATGAGGATGTATGTCGCACCGGCTCAAGCCAGGAAAGAAGTCACCGAATCCATGGTTTTCTATGCCGGTGTGCTGGTGAGTACACTAAAGTGAAGATGTGTTGAAGAGAATGAACCACAGGGCAATCCACGTCCTTTAACATAGATTTAACAGACTCGTTTCGTTCATTTCCTCCAGCGCAACGCCATGTTTTAGTATTGTGATTATGTGTACTGTTTGCACTCACTTAAGCAAAAGTTTAACACTTCTTCACAATAGATTATGGATCATGGAGAATTCTATTCAAAACTTGCAAAAACACTCTGGCTTTCATCACCCCATCAGAAGCACCCTACCCCACATGCACTGCCCCCATAGTTTTGCTGGCCCTGCAAGAGTCCTTCTGGTCAAAACCTAGGCCCTCTGACAACCCTTGTAGACCCAGTGGAGGAGGTAAGGCAAGTTCCTCCTCTTCCATTTTGGTCCTTCCAGGTTGTGACCACGTGTGCTTCAACCCTAAACCATCTTGCCCATGACCTGTAATACACACATGGCGGTAGGAGTGAAGGAATTAGTAACCCTGAAGATGTCAGAGATGAAGAGCACCAATGAGCACGTTTTACAACAACATGGCAAACATACCTTTTAGAAGACATCGGGCTCGTGATCCCACTCCTCTGCACACTCCTCCCACCCATCCATGACACATGCTTGTTGCTGTTCACGAAATGTTCTTGCCTCCCACTCCCTCTGTTGCCGCGAGTCAGTGAAGTGGTCGCTGTCCTCGGGCTCCTCATCATCTGATTCACTCAAAACGTGCCGTTCAGGGTCGTAGATCTCTTCCTGAGCGGAGTCATAGCCTGCTGCCTCGGGGTCGTACTCAGTGTCGTCAGTTGCGCGACTCGCCGGTCCTGTTGCCCTTGCAGTTGCCGCAACGACTGCAGAGGCTACACCAACAACTCTGTTTTTTGTTTCACAGGTGGTGCTGCGCCCCGCCTGCCCCGCCCATCCCCAGCTTGCGCCAATCCCTAACACGCTGGTCCCTGGACTGTCGTCAGAAAGGAGGAAAATGGTCTGTGATGCTGTGCCTGCAGCACGTGAACCAGCTGCGGTGTTGCTGGGTGTACCTGTGGCAGCAGCAACAACTTCTGCTGCAGCTGCCGTAGCTTCTTTCTCTGCTTGGGTCTCAGCTGGAGGCCACCTACCAGCATAGGCCTCTGCCCTCACGGCATCTTCTGCGTGTTGTAGCCAACGTTTCAGAGCATTGGCTGCTGCCTCAGCTGTAGGAGTCACAGCAGGCTCGTTCGTACACTTCTTCTTCGTGTGTCCCTTCTGGCCGCACCGGGGGTAGATGTAGTTTTTGCGAAGCTTGTCCTCGCGGTCCCACCGAGCACTCTTAGGCCACCCTGCTCCATGTTTAGGTCCTGGCTCCTGCCACAGCACACCCTCCGGGACTTTGAGCGACGCTGGGTTGACGCCAGGCATGGGGAAGTTGTAGGTGCGCCTGTATGCCATGCGTGTTAGACCAGCGTCGCATAGTGTCTCGGCTTGCTCCCCACAGCCGATGACGAACGCGCATCCATGCGCACACGGCTGCCCCCACTCCTTCCATGCACCGCAAGTGCACGTCCGGTCCTGCACGTTCACCATACGCGTTCTGTTGCTGGGCCCCGTCACGCTGCAATTCTGGGGCCCTTCCTTGACAACGTCGTAATTGTGCGCAAGGACGCCGCTGTTGAGGAGTCGCTTTGCCGGTGTTGGCGCAAGTTGACCCTCGCACAATTTGCTGAGTTTGCGCCTGTCTGCAAGCAAGCGCTGCACCCATGTGAACAAAGACACGAAGCAGTAGAGGGGAAACAGTTTCCTGCACTCAACGATGCGGGCATTCAAAGACTCCGTCGCGTTCGAGGTGGTGTGTCCACCATGGCCGAGTGGACAGTACAGCCGGGCCCAGTGCTCCTTCGGGATGCCGCCCACCCCGTCTGCTCCAAGGAGGTACACTGCAGCGCGGGAGTTGAAGGCACGCAGTTGTTCTTCACACCTCCTCCATTCTGCGGGTGTGAGCACATGTTCCAGCCACCAAAACCAGTACCCAGCTTGCTTCCCAAACTTTTGCCTTATATTCTGTCGCAAGTGGTAGCAACAGTAGGTGTGATGCGCCCCGGGCAGCTCCTTCTCCACGGAATTCAACAAACCTTTGTCACGGTCAGAAATGACGACTGTGCCCTTCTCTGCCGTTGTTGGATACGCGATCGCCAGCTACTCTAAAAATCACTTCCAGTTCTCTTCATTCTCCCCCTGTACCATGGCCCACGCCATCGACACAGCGTTGTCGTTGGCGTAAAAAAACTGACAGATGAGGAGCACCTGAGGAGCCCATTCTTGAGATGTGTGCCGTCCATCGTGAGGATTCGGCGTGCGTGCTGGAACCCGAGGAAAGTAGCACCTCGGGCGACAAACGCCCTGATGTTCACGCCCTCCTTGGTCACCTTCGCGACTGCATACGTGTTCTGGTGCACACGCTTCAGCTGTAGAGCACATGACACAATATGTAAGAAAGTCGAGGCATACATGGAAGAAATTGCTGCACTGGAAAAGTGAACAGGACGTACCTCTTCACAGTACAGTGGGAAAAGACTGCATGACAAGCCTTTGGGGCCGATGATGTTTTCCTGTGCCTTACTCTTCGCCCAGTACATCGTGTTCTTGTCGACCGTTTTGCCCGTGGCTTTGCGAACAACGGCAGCCAACATCTTCATGTCAGCTGTGGGGTTCCGCTTCAGCGTCGACTCCATCTGCCGCGCCACCCACTTCACAGTCTTCGCCGGGTCTCCGCGACCAACACCCGGGACATACTTGTGCCCGTCGACAAACCCGTCCACCACGACACCAACGTCATTTGGCTCCACATGGACACGGAGTAGCCACGGGCAATCTTTCTCCTTGAACTGCCCACACCGTACAGTGAACCGCCTCTTCTCACTGCGCAGCCACCGAATAGTCATTCTGTTGGTGATGGCGTAGTCATCCACTGCTGCGCGTGCCTCAGCTATGTTTCGGAACGACATCCTAGTGGGAAAAGTAGGCTCTACCTTTCTGCGCTTTGGGGCCTGACCAGACGCCTCATCGTCCGAGGACACTGCACCAGAAACATGGACATGGCACGATTGAAGGGACAGATGGATAACCTTACATTCTTCACACAAGGGGAAAACGGGGCAGAATTTGTACCATCAACATGATTCGGGCGAGACAGCCTCAGTGATTCTCTTGCTTGTTCGGGCGAAATGAGGAGCACCTCAGCACGTTGCTCATGCTCAAAGTGCTTGCCGTACACGAGGTTTCGAGTGGATGGGGTTTGGGGCACAAGACCTGGCTCGTTGAGCTACGGGCGTGAGAGACCACGACGTTCAGGGACCAGAGGAGCGTCGTCTGACCTACGCCTACGGGACGCAGCCCACTGCAACTGGGCAGCCATCTTGGATGACCTGGGTACAATACATGTAAAACTGAAATTAAATACACTACATACCCAGGCTCACCGGGCTCAGAGGCGTCAACAAGCGCATCCATGGCGCGCGACAGCCGTGCGTGGTGGGTGTTTGACGAGCATGACGGAGCCTTGGACCCTACTATCGACAGCGGTCGAGAGTAGGGTCCAAAGCGGGACCACCAGACTCCCTGGACAGGACGCTGGAAGGCGATAGTCTCCCCGCCAATCCTTCACGCGTCTTGTGCATGATAGACAAAATAGACATAGTGGCACGGGTCCGTGGGGATTCGCCGTGCGTCCTCGTACATACACGTTATCCGACCCGATGAGTCTCATTACCTTGCCTCGATTCGGCGCATGGAACGTCGCGAAAGCGACGACTTGTGAACGGTGGACAGGCTGGCGGTTACTGACAGTGACGGCCTGCTGGCTGACGTTGCATGCTGTGGTTTACCGCTGAGAGTGCCGAATTGAAGGATGGGTTTTGTCAAAGGAAGATTAGCCCTTGGTGAATACCGTTTACACAAACAGGAAGTCCAACAAGTTTCCTTTGCATAAATGTTAACCCCCCATAATACACTGGGCATAGGGAGGGGTCGCTGACATATTACGCCATGCTCCCGACACTATTGGACAGTCTCAATTTTGGGCGACAAATGGTCGTTGATCCCCACCCGGCCATTGAAGAACAACGGACAGTCAAGTTTTGCAGATTCACCAACTTACAGTTTTAATGAAATATTAAATACCCCATGTCCACCCCCGTGAAAAAAGTACGCCATACCGGTATGGCGTACTAATAAGGCCCGATGTGGACATGGCGCTGTTAACGATGCCTACGCCGGGTATGGGGTTCCTAATTTTTAACTACGTGGATATGGGGGACGTAAAATTCCGCATTTGGATATGGGAGGGTCCGCCCTTCGGGAATGCGGATATGCGGGCTATTTCGCCCTATACACTTTGAGGGTCCCGAACCCGAACATCTTCTAGCGTCAGGTCCACTCGCTACACAGAACACCCCGAGCACCCGTCCCCGGAGTTTCAGTTCATACGCTAAAAATTTGATTCACTGAACTGCCTACCATGCTTCCACATTTCCCAAAATCTCGAATCATGTGCATGTTACGTCCCTGAAGTACGAAGGAACCGCCTAGAAGCTTTGTAATGGTCTTGTCCCTGATTTGGCACCATTTCCAATAAGCACTAGCTTATAAGGTAGGTGCAATAATCTAAGGTGCTAAGGTAGGCGCTTCTAAGGTTTTGGTTAGGAGACAAGAACATAGAAATATAGGCTTTTAAGAGCTTAGATTACACAAAGAAATTACAAATCACAAGCTAACAACATAAGAACGACAGCAACGCATGGTCCATGAAGCACGCGGCAGGTCAGTTTGACCTAAAACCGACAAAAAACATTTGATTGGCTCCAAATCAGCGCACAAGCATCTGAACCAAACACCTTATGAGCCTACAGATGTAGAAACTCAAGCGAGACGTTATGATTGCAAATATATCTTATTCTGGCATCGATCGACAAACAACCTACGTGAAAATCAATGCAAGTTAGGCTCAGAGAAGGGCTAACAAGAAAGCCCGAGATTTTTCAGCAAATCCCGAAATTTTGACAAAAAAGGGCACTGTGGCCTAGTAGTTATAGTGGACTCTGTGACAGCTGTTCTAAACTTGCGAGTGGGTGAGTCACCACACGACAACGCTCTAGGGCTAGCTAGCTCCGCATAAAGGATTTAGACAAGTATGGACATCGCCAAGTGGTTACAATGAGTTGTATGTACCGATAGAAATGGTTCACATCATCGCATACCCCGATGACCTAATGGTACGCATGCCCATGCACGTGTAGAGATTACACCAGTGCGTAATGAGATGCTGAACACTGCATTTGTACACATCCGACTCTCAGCCACACTCAAGCAAGGAGCGAAGCCTGTCAGGAAAAATTTCCATCGCAAACTTTCCATGCACCATTGCCTTGGTGAAGATGTCAGCTTGTTGTAGGCATGTCACAAACCGCATAACAAAGATCACATGTTGTTTTTCCAAATCTTGCACAAGATAATGCTTAAACGGAGTGTGCATTGCGCATGCATGAAACACACATGAGTTCACTACAATGGCAAGAGCCATCCGCCTCTCACAATGCAGAAGGATGGAAAGCACCGACAAATACAACTAACGGAACAATTCTTGTATTAAAATGTTTGTGGTCAGCGTCGACTCATCACACCTACAATATCCTCTTTTCTTGCTCTACATACATGCTATCCCATGCGTGTATAGGAGATTCAGTGCTGTGACTAAGCTCGATCTCAACCCCACAAGATGGGAGCCATCAATGTGATGCTCGTACTCAGTGTCAACAGCAACACACAATTACAATATGATCGATGGTCACTTCATCCTTGTTTGACATGATTCTCAGTGTTAATTTTTCTCGTGGGGAGCTCTAGCCCTTTGACACTTCAGAATCCGATGGTTTTTCCGGGACTTGCTAATGGGTTGCTGAGGGAGTCTCACTTCGACACTTGGTGCTGATCCTTATGGACCACGTGGCTGGATTCATTTCCATGCCATGGTGAGCAGCCGTCCTTGGTATTCATCAAGAGGTCGGGCTCGATCCCAAATGTTGGTGTGATCTCCGTGTGCATGATGCACGTCCAAGAGCCATGCCTATATTTTGTGTGCCTCTTTCCCTTCCCTCACCTCTTGTTATCTCTAATCTTGTGCACATGGCAACCTAACTGTCCCCGAACACATGCAGCTCTTGTAGTGCTACCTATATCACATCAACACCACTGCTGTTACATGCATGATTGCTGCGCGTGCTGCTGTGACTGCTCTCGACTCTGACACATTTCCGACACCGTGTTTAGTGTCTGGCTTGGTTGTGCTGAAGGGAAAATGTATTCATCTCCCTTTACCACACCTAACTCAGTGACGTCTCACCCCCCTAGTCTTGTTCAAACCAAGGTGATGGGACCACTTCCTCATGACTTTCTTTGTGGCCTAGGTCATTGTATGTTGTGCATAACTAATAAATTCTCTCACTACCGTTGGGTGTTTTCTTTTCATCACAAAAGTGGTCACAAATTTTCTTTAGTCCTCGCTTCCCCATGTCGAACGACACGGTCACTGAAAATTTTGTTTCTTTTGCTGTGACCAGGATGATGGCCCTACCTGTTGCTTTCTTGAATCCCAGGGTATGCGTATGGAGCCTTTCCCCTCATAAACTCCCCAACAAAGTGGAGTCTCTGAACGCTGTTCACGCACCCTTGTTGATAAGGTTTACTCTCCCGTTTGAACTTCTAAATGATCACCCCCCTTTGTCTTGGAGGCCATGTCCTACATGACTTGAGTTTTGGACCATATTCTTCACGACTGGTTCCCCGTTAATGTCATTCTCTTTGAACAATGGATTGGTCGTCCTGCTAACTTGCATCACTCCTAAGTCTGAGGCTTTGTTACTATTGTA
Source organism: Penium margaritaceum (assembly GCA_023375785.1). Taxonomy (NCBI): domain Eukaryota; kingdom Viridiplantae; phylum Streptophyta; class Zygnematophyceae; order Desmidiales; family Peniaceae; genus Penium; species Penium margaritaceum. Next base: position 44,671 of record SZWC01012177.1, on the reverse strand, counting down.
CGGCATCCCGATGACCATCATGGAGGTATAGTTGATCATGTCCCTTTCATGCACAGCCTAACCTATGTATTACACACACACACACACACACACACACACACAC
>SZWC01012176.1:17500-30218 GCA_023375785.1 Penium margaritaceum | reverse complement strand
AAGGGGGGGGGGGGGGGGGGGGGGGGTGGGGATTGAAGCAGGCCAGTATCATAGGCACTTGGCACAAAATGACGGCACGCATCTGTCTAGAGCCCTCGCACAATCCTGCAGCAATAGCCCACACTTCTCCCTGCCCTGCCCAGGATCCCCCCTTCCACTAGCAAGCAGTGCAGGGGGCAAGCAGAGCCAGAGGGAGGGAGGGGGGGAGACGAGGGGGGCAGAAGGAGCTCACACCTTGGACGACCCCACATCCGCCAGAGTGTAGCCATCCGCGAGCTCCGGGATGTTCAGAAGCTCGTCGACCCGCCAGCCTGGCACATTGTCCACGTCGAACATGCCGCCGGTGCGTGCTCTGGACGGGCCTGCACCCCCGCTCCCCACGCTCGCGCGTGCGAATGCGAGTGCGTGTGCGCCAAGAGCGTCGGGTGTCGCTGCTCCGCTCGATCCTGACCCTGCTCCTGCCTCATCCAGACCTAATGCTGCTGCCGCTACAGCAGTGTCTGCTGCTGCAGCAGCAGACCGCCCACCACGGCTACGAAAACCCCCTCCAGCAACTCCTCCCCCTCCTCCTACTCCTCCTCCCCCTACTCCTCCTCCTCCACCTCCTCCCCCTCCTCCAGCAGCAGAGAACGACTCCATCGAAGCCTCTACCAGGTTCCCATTAGCCAGTCCCATGCCCCTCAAAGTCCCCCCGCTCACACTCCCTCCACCCTCACTGCCGGCTGCTATGCGCCCCCATCTGCCTGTCTCTACCACTTCACCCATTCCTCCCCTGGGGTTTCCTAGCCCTGCTGCTGCCGCAACCATGCTGCTGCTGTCATACATGCTGGGAAGGCCCACTCCCATTGGGTTGCTGCTGGCATGCTTGCTAGCAGCTGCAGCGGCTGCTCCTTCAGCTGCTGAAGGTATCCGCAATTGCTGCTGCTGCTGCTGCTGCTGCTGCTGGCTGCCCAGGCTGGCTTGCGACTCTAGCCCGTTTGAACTCAAGCCGGCCAGCGGCGGCGCAACAGCAGCAGGTGCAGGGTCGCCTGGTGGGCCGACGGGCTCAAGGCCAACCCGCGTGTTGGTGAGCAAGAAGCGGCGGTGCTGCGCGGACAGCGTGCTCGGAAGGTGGATGGCGACGTCGCAGCTCCTGCACAACACCGCTCGGTCCTCCACACAGAAGAAGAAGGCCGCCTTCTCCTGCAGGAATGAGCATGGGATGGGATTCATGCCAGAAAGGTAGGGGGAGCGACAATTGCAATGCGTTATATGGAGGGGGATGCGGTAGGGAGAGGAGAGGATTCGAGACAAGCGGTGTGTGTGTGTGTGTGTGTGTGTGTGTGTGTGTGTGTGAGAGAGAGAGAGAGAGAGAGAGAGCGAGCGAGAGAGAGAGAGAGAGAGAGAGAGCGAGCGAGAGAGAGAGAGAGAGAGAGAGAGCGAGCGAGAGAGAGAGAGAGAGAGAGAGAGCGAGCGAGAGAGAGAGAGAGAGAGAGAGAGCGAGCGAGAGAGAGAGAGAGAGAGAGAGAGCGAGCGAGAGAGAGAGAGAGAGAGAGAGAGCGAGCGAGAGAGAGAGAGAGAGAGAGAGAGCGAGCGAGAGAGAGAGAGAGAGAGAGAGAGCGAGCGAGAGAGAGAGAGAGAGAGAGAGAGCGAGCGAGAGAGAGAGAGAGAGAGAGAGAGCGAGCGAGAGAGAGAGAGAGAGAGAGAGAGCGAGCGAGAGAGAGAGAGAGAGAGAGAGAGCGAGCGAGAGAGAGAGAGAGAGAGAGAGAGCGAGCGAGAGAGAGAGAGAGAGAGAGAGAGCGAGCGAGAGAGAGAGAGAGAGAGAGAGAGCGAGCGAGAGAGAGAGAGAGAGAGAGAGAGCGAGCGAGAGAGAGAGAGAGAGAGAGAGAGCGAGCGAGAGAGAGAGAGAGAGAGAGAGAGCGAGCGAGAGAGAGAGAGAGAGAGAGAGAGCGAGCGAGAGAGAGAGAGAGAGAGAGAGAGCGAGCGAGAGAGAGAGAGAGAGAGAGAGAGCGAGCGAGAGAGAGAGAGAGAGAGAGAGAGCGAGCGAGAGAGAGAGAGAGAGAGAGAGAGCGAGCGAGAGAGAGAGAGAGAGAGAGAGAGCGAGCGAGAGAGAGAGAGAGAGAGAGAGAGCGAGCGAGAGAGAGAGAGAGAGAGAGAGAGCGAGCGAGAGAGAGAGAGAGAGAGAGAGAGCGAGCGAGAGAGAGAGAGAGAGAGAGAGAGCGAGCGAGAGAGAGAGAGAGAGAGAGAGAGCGAGCGAGAGAGAGAGAGAGAGAGAGAGAGCGAGCGAGAGAGAGAGAGAGAGAGAGAGAGCGAGCGAGAGAGAGAGAGAGAGAGAGAGAGCGAGCGAGAGAGAGAGAGAGAGAGAGAGAGCGAGCGAGAGAGAGAGAGAGAGAGAGAGAGCGAGCGAGAGAGAGAGAGAGAGAGAGAGAGCGAGCGAGAGAGAGAGAGAGAGAGAGAGAGCGAGCGAGAGAGAGAGAGAGAGAGAGAGAGCGAGCGAGAGAGAGAGAGAGAGAGAGAGAGCGAGCGAGAGAGAGAGAGAGAGAGAGAGAGCGAGCGAGAGAGAGAGAGAGAGAGAGAGAGCGAGCGAGAGAGAGAGAGAGAGAGAGAGAGCGAGCGAGAGAGAGAGAGAGAGAGAGAGAGCGAGCGAGAGAGAGAGAGAGAGAGAGAGAGCGAGCGAGAGAGAGAGAGAGAGAGAGAGAGCGAGCGAGAGAGAGAGAGAGAGAGAGAGAGCGAGCGAGAGAGAGAGAGAGAGAGAGAGAGCGAGCGAGAGAGAGAGAGAGAGAGAGAGAGCGAGCGAGAGAGAGAGAGAGAGAGAGAGAGCGAGCGAGAGAGAGAGAGAGAGAGAGAGAGCGAGCGAGAGAGAGAGAGAGAGAGAGAGAGCGAGCGAGAGAGAGAGAGAGAGAGAGAGAGCGAGCGAGAGAGAGAGAGAGAGAGAGAGAGCGAGCGAGAGAGAGAGAGAGAGAGAGAGAGGGAACGATGTCAATCGCGAGCAAAAAAGAAGTTTATGTGTTGCGGCATTGTTGAAAAGGCGCTTGGTCCCTCGTCTGTTTGCTTGCTCGCTCGCTCGCTTGCTCGTTTACTTGCTTGCTTGATTGCTTACTTCACCGCTTGCTCACTCGCTCTGTGTCCCACCTGGCAGATGTCGCAGAGGGGGCGGTCGGAGGCGGGGTGGTGCAGCAGCTGCACACGATGGTGTTTGTTGGCCAGCTTGTTGGCAGCATGCACGCGGCCGTCGCATGCCGCGCACAGTGCAGCCTGGTCGGCACAGCACAGCACACCTGCCACCGCTTTCTCACACACGTCGCACAGCACCCTCATCCTGCCGCCTCTATGCCTGCTTTGTTGCTGCTGTTCCTGCTGCTGCTGCTGCTGCTGCTGCTGCTGCTGCTGCTGCTGCTGCTGCTGCTGCTGCTGCTTCTGCTGCTGCTGCTGCTGCTGCAGCGACTGCTGCTGCTGCTGCTGCTGCTGCTGCAGCTGCTGCTGCTTCTGATGCTGCTGATGCTGCTGCTGTTGCTGCCGCCGCCTCTGCTGCTCCTGCTAATGCTGCTACTGCTGCTACTGCTGCTGGTGGTGCTACTGTTGCTGTTGCTGCTTCTCCTGCTCCTGCTACTGCTGCTACTGCTGCTGGTGGTGCTACTGTTCCTGTTGCTGTTGCTGCTGCTGCTGCTGCCGCCGCCGCCGATGCTGCTGTTGCTGCTGCTCCCGCTGCTGCTGTTGCTGCTACTGCTACAGCGACTCCTGCTCCTGATCCTCCTCCTCCTCTTCCCTTCTTAAGCGTCGTCTTCGGCGGTCGTCGTGGTGATGACGCTGCTCTGCGGCTTCTGCTGCTGCAGCAGATGCTGTTGGAAGTGAAACTGCTGCTGCTGCTGCTGCTGCTGCTGCAGACGTTGCTGCTGGCGCTGTTGCTGGCGGAGCTGCTGCAAGCTCTTCAAGTCCTACACTCCGGATACTTGCTCCAGCTGTTTCCGCTGCAAATTCTGCTGCCTCCGCTATCTCCGGCTGGCGATAAGCCTCGCCTCCGGAACCTCAGCACCTGAGCCGTCGATGAGCCATCGCGTGGGCAAATGCTCCTGCGATCACAATGCAGACGAGTTCAACGGCAGCTCCGCGTCTCGCAGGGGTGCGAGGTTGTCAGGTGAACAAGACGGGGCGAGGTCGGGCCGTGGCGATGGCGACGAGTCGTCGGCTGCCGCTGCTGGCGATCTGCTGTGTGGTCGATACTGGTGAGGGAGGCGCAAAGGAATCTGAAAGAGTCTGCTCATCAGATCCGCTTGCGTTGAGTTAGCGGACCCACGGCCGCCCGTCGAGATTGGGTCACGAAGGGCTAGGATGGATGAGACGACGCAGGTCTTCCCGACGTACCTCGGACACAGAGTGAGGAAACTCTGCAGATTAGGGTTTACAAGCAGCCCAAAGGGACCGTTTGGTATGCATGCACACCATGCATGTGGAAGGGGTTAAGAGAGGAAAAGGGGCTGAATGCGCGCCTGGGCTGGACAAACTTGGGAATTGACGGCCGGGATAATGGCGTGAGGGGCGACGGCGGCGATTCGATCTCCCTCCCGTTCACCGCAAAAGAATAGTAGTTGAAACTCTTTCAGAAATTCCGGAACGATCGAATTGACGGCAGCGATTTAAAACCGTATTAGAGACATGCTTGGAACTTCCATTGACGACGCTGCTGGCCACCTGTCGCTGTGCGAGACGCAGCAATCCGAAACGAAGCCTTCAAATATGCAGCCAATGGCATGAACACTTTCGACATGCCACGACGCGACTCCGCAATGAACTCAGTCAACATCGTCGAGTCGACCACGCACTAAGATATGTGGATGTGTCTTTCGTTCTCTTCTGAGAGCCGCTGTGAAGAACACCAGCGACTCGGAATGAACAAGCTGAATGTTGTAACAGGTTTCAACACAAATGGAAAATTCCGTACATGACCTACGACGAAAGACAGCTGGCTGCCGGCTGGTCGAAAAAAAGACCCAGACAAGTAACAGAGTTACTATGCGAGATACCCGAATAGTAAACATACAGAACTGATTCACCCAGGATCCGGCGAAAAGAAACGTAATTACCCATCAGCCGCCGCTACCGCCACGCCAGTAACAAAGAAAACAGACAAAAATGCATGGCGAGACCACATGCCATGCTCTGACAACGCATGGTATGCGGCACCCTCCGCTAGTATCACAAACCCCTTCATTGAATGGTTTGTGATACTAGCGGGGTGAGGTTTGTTTGGAGTTTGGTGGGAGTTTGAGACTCCCCATGCGTTGAAAGGGAACCTCCTTGGCCACGCTACCGTGGGACCCAGCAGGAGCTCGCGCAAAAATTAAACCCGAAACCACAAATGTAATTTGGGGTATGGTTTGAATGCGGTTTGTGCGTAAAAAGAATATGTTTCTATTTATAAGAAATTATCCAAAACAAAAGGACATTTTAACTCGATCGCGAGGGAGCCATGACCTCTTTGTTTTTTTTTGGTCACGCAAAACCATTGTTTGATATAGGGTTTTATGTTTGGCACGAGCTCCGCCCGCACCAAACATAGAAAACCCTATATCAAACAAGGGGGTTTGCGTGACAAAAAAAAACAAAGGAGTCATCGCTCCCTCAAAATTCTTGCGTGGGAGCAATGTTTGCATGCAGTTTTTTTTCATGCTCGCCTATCGACGCATGCCGCGAACAAGAATGATTTTCGACGGGGCTTTTGAATATAGTTTTTGCCGCTACCGGACATATCAGAGTCACAATTTGCGTTTTATGGGTATCTAAGCTATTTGGCTGCAAAAAAAAAGGAACGCTGCCAATTGCCACTATTGTTGTCAACATCTCAAATGCGGCAAGGCTACTAACATCCTCAAACTTATTTTTGGAATGGGTTCTAAAGGACTCCTCCGATGTCCAACAAATTATTTCCAACGGACAGTAGTTGTAAAAACGGGTGTTCGGTCATTTTTCAAAACAATCCGTAAACATTGTGCCATGACTATTGTCCGATATGTGCTCTTGCAATCAATCAATCTAGATCCCCGAAACCAAGCTCACTCGCGACGGAATTTGCTCTACTTAGGTAAACAAGTGTGGCTCCAACGCTTCACCAATGGTGATTAATGATACTTCACTATGTTTTAAAATCACCAATGATAGACCGCTCAAAACTCTATATTTTGAAAAAATCCTAAATGACCTTCTTAAAATTCTTTAAAGTTTGTATGCAAATTCTAATCCATATTCACAAACAAAGAATATGTTTCTTCAATCAAAGTAGCGATATCACACAGAATTGCAATGCTACATTATTATAACTCATACATAAGAAGACAACAAGAGGATGTGCTTTGTTTTTTTATGTATTTTAAGTTTGATAAAACCACTAGTTGGAAATTCTAAGAACAATTTAAAATTTTCTCTTCATTTATCCCTCACAAAGCGCTACTTAGAAACCCAAAAGCACCAAATACTAATGGTATTCCATTCTAATGACAAAGAACGAGTTCTAAATAATAACACAACATTCATAATAAAAAAGAACAACCAAAGTAACCAACATGAGTAATGAATAGCAAACTACATATTCCAAAATGAGAAACCAATTTCCTTTCAATATTTTAACCTCTAAGGCCCAAAACAAGAATATTTCTCCCAAGCTCCATAAAATCTCACATAAAGAAAATTAAAGGAAATATGAGAGCATGCATGCGAGATTTAGATCCTTTCTGAAGGAAGAAAGGGGTCCTCTTATGCTCACATGGGTAAATAAGGTAATTGTGCTCCATAAAATATTAAAGGTTGTTGGAAACCGCCACATTTTATTGAGCATGTTTGACCAAATTCAACCCATAAGTTACTGAAAAGGTCAAATAAAATTTCATCCATCTATTTGAACAAATACTCATGTGAACCAAAAAACACAAGGACCTGCACGCCACAATTAGCTAGTCGCAAAACGTTTGAAGCTGCAAATGAACACGATGCTTCAACACACCATGAAATGTTTTTCCAAGGGCATGACCGTAAATAAATCAATCAACATTCTAGTGCAACTTCTGTACAACCTAGTCCAATAAAACTACGATTAAAGTGACCTTAATTACATGCAAAACAAAGATAATCTATCCATAATTTGTTCAAGGAACCGTGCCTAACAACCTCACAAAGAGTTGCATCACATATCATGGAAAACGTTTGCTTCAGTCGAAAGCTTCATTATGCTCACTCCAACAAGGTACACATGGTTTACAAGAAAATTGATAATTCTGATCAATTTTGGGTATCTTTCTCAAATCCTACTTCGGCAAAATCATTATGCATGAGCAAGGACAAACATATTTGTAAGTAATGATAAGATCAAAAATTAAGTCGAATGGCAAATTTTGCCTAGATTTCTTATTCAAAGGCTCTACTAGCATAAAGCTCAAACATAAAACCACCACTACATAATTTTTTAATGGATATCAAATTAAAGGGTGTAATATGATTGAATTATAATATAATTTCGCCTAGCATTCTGAAGGCATAACTAAAATGTACACGGACACAAGGCACAACTCATGTGCATAAAAAATGTTGAGGTAAACAAGATCACACTTACGATCAGATACATAACTAGAACCAAACAACGCAAATGGAAAGCTCCATTTGAACCCTTTGTCAACGATAATTAACGAAATTAAACCCTCTACCACAAAATCAGCCTCTAAAATTTTGATATGCATGTAATACATGAGCGTTACATCATCACCTCCTCGAAACAACACTAACATAAGCAAATTTAATATGTCCACCATCGTTCATCGTCCCTTAGCTGTTGGTTATAATCAGAAAATCATAACTTGGGGAAAAAATAAATTTTATGCGTAAAAATGGAGCAAAGGATGGCAACAAATAAGATCATATGCAAGGCCAAGACCTGGGCCATGTGTTTACAAGGGACAATTCAGGAAAGAAATCTTATTGGATATTTCGTTCATGTTCACATCAAATGAGGTCAACCAAATATTTTTTTAGACATTTCAAATAACATTTTGGATTTTTCCGTCCTCAATCAACTACATTGCATCACTTTTCATTATCATTTCAATCAAATCTTACAAATCTGAATGAGATGCATCATATTAATTTTTTTATCCTAGAAATGTAAACTATGGTGTAATAATTTTGACATCTAGTGATTAAGGATAGAAATATAATTCTAATTATATTAATCACAGTTAATAAACATTTGGACAAACAATCATTCCAAAATTAGGAATTAACCATAAGAATCCTATAGGTTCATGATGTGTGGATTCGAATGGATGAATCAAATATGTTATTGCACGTAATAAATGGATTCTAAATGAACGATAAAATATAGCATCCTTATAAAGGATTGGCTTCAATAACAAAGGAAACATGATAGTGTGACACAAACCAACCTAGATGGTCTCTTTTTTCATGTTATGAAAGAAACAAGAGGGAAGAATCTATGGTCACCCTATGCATCACTGAACAAATGGGCTTCCCATTTCAAGCCATTATGTGGCATTCTCATTTTCAACAAAAAATATTCGATTGAAAGATAACAACACATCCTAATGCTTTAACTAAGCACATTTGACACTCCAAATGGAAGCTTTAAGAAGATTCAACGGGTCCTTCCATGAATTTACAGGGTGAATTTTAGCACACCATTTCTTGATATAGAGGACAATATTCTCATGAAAAAAAACAAAATCCAAAATGGTGTGAAAAGAGCTTCACGTAAACCCATGTGCATGGAGTCGATACATGTGTTCTTAGCTATAACGAGTGTTATACTACATAGGCATGATAGAAAGATGGGCCAACTCATAACAATGTTGGCACCAGTTCGTAGTGGCAATGAGATAATTTCGGAGTGCTCTAGGCGAGAAATCCAAAGGCATGACTCAATATATCTCTTTAAACACAATGTGGACATCATAAATGACGACCTCTAGTGCATTATTAATGGTGACCTAAATATACAAACTACAATTGACCATGTGGAATTATCAAATGATCGACATCAAGGCCTCCAAAAAAGGGAGCTAACAAAAAGGTTCAATTTTAGAACCAGGTGAAGCTTCATTCATACAGTGCTTCCCCAAAACTCAGGTCAAAGCCAACAAGAAACCCAAATGGAAGAAAGGTTCCACAAAGAGGAAGGTTCCGGACAAGTAACATTTTAATGCAAGAATGAAATTTGTGTTGATCAAAAACTCTTTATAAGTCGTATGAGTCCATCTGATCCGGGGATTGTCTACACAATGATTACTTGTAACTAAAAAGACGTGGTTAGTTTTGGCAAAACATAGATATTTATAATGAAACTTTACAATAAAGAGGATGAAATTTATCATCTTGCCGATGTTTTAAGTATGAAAGGCAAAAATCTAGGAAAACAAAATCATCAAAAGTTTCACAACATCTTTTGGATGATCTTGGATACAATATCCATAACTTGCTAATCTCCACTATAATCTCCAAGGTCGTTATTAGCCTAGGCCTACCAAGTTTCTTGGGGGAAGGAACATGAAAGAGATTCTTTCAAGACGTGAATGAGCTAGGCTCTACTTTCGAGCTTTGGTAAAGGAAAATTCTAGAGGTCCGTATACAGGCGCAATAAGCACATGTCTACATACCATCTTGAATGAAAGAACCCATTAAAGATCTTGGTACCTTAAATTTTGGCTGTATATGCCTCCCTTCGAGGAGGAGAACCTAACTACTAGTGAACTTCTACCATGCAATGGTGGTTCTTCCTATACTTACAGGATATTCCAATATATCAGTCTTGAAACCCTCTAATATTTAAATCTTAAAGGCATTCAATCATTCATGACCGTGGCTGTACCAAGATTCATCCACGGGGAGTTTTCATGGCCTTAAAGGGTTCTGCACCCTTGTTTCAGTCCAAGACATGCGTTTCAGCATGGATCTCGGCCTTTTTTTAATTGATTTTAAACTAATCCTATATTTGAACTTTGTGGTTTTAAATAGATAACGTTTCATAATTCTACTACAATTAAGGTTTTGGGGCACATAGATGAAAGGAGTACCATTTTGAAGGCATCATCAGATTCCCTTCTAAATTTTATGAATTTTTATAAAAACACTCTTGTGCATACAAACACATTCTGCATTTTCATTTAGTTAAAAACAATGAGCCAAACAATGATGAGAGGAATTTCCCTTCTCCACTAAAACATCACAATGTATGTGGCTAGAAAATGGAGCAGTGTATATCAATATTCGATTGAAATATTTAAATACTTTTACCCTTGTGAGGCATTGCTTTGACAAACCAATGTGAAAGTACGTGTCTGCATATTTTCAAAGACCAAAAAACATACATTACGACCTGTTCATCCCATCAAACAAAACAATTAGGTAGGAAGTGGGAGGAAAGGACAGTCCTACATCTCAATCATAAACCACGAAATATTCTAGTCATTTTTATTTTACATGTAACAAAAAGTCACATTTTACCAGCCCTTCCATTATACATTTCTTTGATGGGTTTGGAGGAACCAGATGATATGAGTAAAATGAACATTCTAGATTATGGATCCCCATATCCCCGCCTCTTTAATAATAGAGTAAAGTTATGAGGATGTTTAGTGGAAGAACATATACTTCATTGAGATTTTTTTTGTGAAATACCCTTTTCATAAACGCAAATTTACATAACATTTTGTTTCAATAACACTTCCATGTAGTGTTCCCATACTCACACCACATCTCATTTCCACATTTAATTTTAGGTGGGGAGAAGATACCTCAGATGGAGACATTCGAATATTTAGTTTTTAGTAAATTTCACAATATAAGTGGCATATACGTTTGCATGCACTTCCGAAATGTAGTTTTTTTAAAGGTTAAGGGTAAATAAAAATGTGTAAAAAGATGTGAAGATCCCTCACAATAAATGCTAATGTTTTATGATCCAATGAAGGATACGTATCATTTTGGGAATTTATTGAAGATAAGTATGTGTTGTACAGTTAGAGATCTTATGAGCTTAATAACAGCATGGGACCACGCTTGTTAATATGTGAGATAATGCAGTGCAAACACTCAATTCTCAATTGTTTTACTCTTTAGCAAATGTGTTGCATGTTTATGGACCCTACCATGTATGAATGGATGATAAAATGTAAAACTCACATGACTTGTAGTGAATATTTTAGCAAGTAATTCCACATGGCTCACACAATATGTTTATAGATTGCTTAACATCCAAAGGTGTCCTCTTACTTCGTGAAGGGAAATATTGGAGAATCCCTTATATTGTAACATGCATATTGCTTAATCTCCTTTTTACCAAAATCAGTTAGTATCCTTTAAATTTTTATAAAAAATATATGGAACTTATTGACATCAAAAATCACCGTAAGCTCTTGTATTATATTGGTAAAATGGTTTTCTTCTCACCTAAAGCGTAGCACATTTGACGGAATCCTTGGCTGCCAATGCAAAAATCGCGGTGCTTGAGGGTCTACGACCCTAGAGCCATCTCATTTCACTGCCCACAATGTTAGGTGACTCCACTCGAGCCACGTGGCTCCTTCGACTGGTTGGCATGGTACTGCTACGTTACAAAAATCATTCCTTTGATTTTGTTTTAGACATAAAGCTTCTTCTAAAGTAAATTGTATACTTCCTCATCACTACACGCATGAAGCATGAGGTATGTGGGTTGATTCTTCCTCTCATTCTGATGCTTAACAATATATTGCATATGAAAGTTGGAAATTTATGTGTAAAATTGAAGTGTTCAATCACCGTCAGCATCCATCTTCTACGTGAGCAATGTTTTCTTTCTTTGCCTCGTTTCACACCTAAAGCCTGCAATATAAATACTGTTTGTTGGTGAATATTGCATTCACGGGGCACGCTATGGTCCTAGATAAAACTCATGGGATTTTTAGTTTTCCCTACCTATTATATCGATGAATGAGGAGTAAATGGGGTTGGATCTTTTATTGAACAGGGAGTTGCGGGAAACACTACTTGAAATCAGACATATTTTTCTATATTCTCAGCAAGCGGCATTCGTAGATGGACATCATTTAAGGCTAAGGACACCTAACATGATTTTTTTTATCACCTATTCTTCTGTGTGGAGGATTTTAACAAGATTATGTTTAAATTAATATGGTTTTTCAGTTTATGATGAAAGAATTATAATTGTCTTTATTATTAATCATTCATAGTGCGAGTATCTTATACTATTAGATATTTTTTAAAAACTCATATTTTTAGTTGACATAGATTCATATTATATTTCAATTTATAAGATAAATTGAGACTGTAAAATAAAATTATTACATGCGAATTTATTGAGTTATTAATTTAATTAACATCTAGTGGTTATGTTCTTATTTTTCCCTTCATTTGATGATTTAATTGAAGATTTTCTATATACGATTTAAGAAAATAGAAATTAATTAAAATAAATTTTATCTGGTTTTTATCGCATTATGTGTCATATTTTTCATCTATATTGTCTTTGTTACCATATGTTTAGTAGTAATGATTAATTTATACATAGTTATGTGGATGAACTCATTTTGTTTTTTGGAAATGGTTTTTTAATTTATTTTGTTAATTATACATTTAAATGTATGTGTTATGTTTTTTAAATTTATTTTTGTCGTTGTTTTGAATCTGGTTTTGAAAGCATACTCTGAGTGGTTGGCAAGGTGTAATGTAGTTCTAGCACAGT
>SZWC01012176.1:0-12500 GCA_023375785.1 Penium margaritaceum | reverse complement strand
AAGACCGAATCTGCCCAATGTTTTCCAGGCGTGGCCAGTCTACAATGACTTGGACCTTTCGTGGGTCGACATGGATGCCGTCCTTGCCGACGATGTGTCCAAGGTATTCGAACTCATCTTGTGCAGACTTGCACTTTCTCACTTTCGCATAGAACTTCTATTCCCGAAGGATTGTGAGGACTTCGCGTAGAAAATCCATATGCTCTTCCATTGGTTTGGAGAAAACCAGGATGTCATCCAGGTAAAGCAAGACAAACTGACCGTGTTGCTTGGTAAATGTTTGGTTCATTTCTCCTTGGAAGGTTGCCCGGGCATTTGTAATCCCAAAGCATAACACTTGAAACTGATAGTGTCCCATGTGCGTTCAAAACACAATTTACGGTACATCATCCTCCGTGATACAGGTTTGATGTTGCCCTCGAGACAAATTCAAGGACAAAAATATTTTTTCCCTTGGAGTTGGTCAAAAAGGTCCTCAATCCACAGTAAAGGGAATCAGTTTTTCACCGTCAGCATGTTCAACGCCCAATAACCCACACACATGCGTAAACCATCATCCTTTTTTTCACAAAAAGGATCGGTGCACCATAAGGCGAGCTACTTGGTTCGATCCATCCTTTTGCAAGGTACTATTTGATTTGACGTTTGGCCTTTCGCCTTTCTGCTAGACCAAGGTGATACATGGGTTTGAACAGAGGAGTTGCCTCCGGTTGCAGCGGAATCGTGTGTCCCATGTGTCTTTCCGGTGGAAGCCCAACCGGTGGGTCTTGAAAGACATCCGAGAACTCCGCCAATAGGGATTTTACCTCTTGTGGTGTGTCTTCCTTCACGTCGTCCTCCGCTTTCTACAACTGAGCCAAGAAGTATCGACAAACTTGTCGAATACGTCTCTTGACCTGCATCGTAGACAAGCTGGCATGGGTTTTGAGTCGGGTCAGTGAAAATTTCGTACTCGGAAACAACGTAAAGTGACGCTGTCCTTTTTGGAGGATCAAACGCTTTGATTCAAAGCACATTAGATCCTTGTTTTCACGGAGCCAAGGATCGCCTAGCACCACATCAAACGGATCAAGAAGGTTGAGTACCTTCAACGTGACACTCTCGGTGTACCCTTGAATATAAAATTTCGCATTACAAGTACCGATCACGGGTACCGTATGGTTGTCACCGACAAAAACCGTGCCATTCAATGGCTCGTACTTCAAGCCAACCTGTCGGGTAAAGCCAAGGCTAAAAAAGGAGTCATCTCCTCCAGTCTCAGCAAGTACCTTCATGGGAACACCAGCTAGGTGTCCTTTGAACTGCATCGTCATGTTGCCTCCACTCTTCCGAGTGAATAGGCTCGCCGATGACAAGCCGAGTTTGTGAAAAACACGGAATCTAGACGGCGGATGCCACAATCCCATGATTCACCTACTCTAGTCCACATATTGTGCGCACGTGTGAATTCGACTAGCACGTTACCATCTTCAAATTTCACTAGGTCAAAATCGTCGACTAAAGGTACCGGAATTATGACTGAACTCTTCGCTTTGAGGACGTTTTCTTCAATCACTGTATTACACAATTCTTGCACATTGGTCGATGTCGCCATAACTAAGGAGGTTCGATCATGCATCTCATCTGGTGATGCAAGATTTAGTGGGCAATGTCGATTAGCAAGTGCAGAAGGAGGTTCAATGAGAGGGGAGAAAACAACGAAGAAATTTAAACTCGTCAAAAACTCAAATTGTTTAACATCCTCATCTGAAAACATAAGCCCACACTCGTGCTCCAATTTTACCCCATGAGTGGTCCCCACTAACGTCACTCAGGGGTAGAGAAAAACTGCCCTACGGCCTTGTGCGGTACCACGGCCAGACCCATTGTCGTGATCGTGACCCTGTCCACGACCCTGTCCGCGGCCTTCTGCTGCACCCTCCCCATGAGGTGCTACTACTACGGCTAACGCCACAGGCTCTTGTCCACCACCAGCAGCCTCAGGGCACTGAGCATTAAAATGACCAGGCTGCATACAGTTGTGACAGAGTTCGTCGAGGAATGCTGTGTTGCGACGTTCACGCGCCGCCTGCAGCTCGTCATTGTCGCGGTTGCGCTTGTGGTTTGGGGTCTTGTATCCGCCGGTCTTCTTGATTGGAGGGTTTGCAGGCTGCTTGCCCTTGGCCCCGCCCCGCTGCCCGGCTACTCCTCCAGCCCTCGCAGCATCCAAGTGCATGTCGTGGCCTTACTGTGCACGCGCGTTCGGCCCTGTGTCCAAGTAGTGCTTCGGGTTTGTCGAATACACCTCACTCATGTACTCCTGCAACGTCCTCCAGCTTGTCCAAGCCCGGTCGGTTGCCATTGTGGTGGTCTTGTCCTTCAGCTTCTTGTTGGTAAGAGCGTCACGCAAGTACTCCAAGAGCATGCACTCCAGGTACTTGAAGGTCTGAGTTCTATCGCTCTCGGTGAAGCTTTCGGCTTCCTCCATGATTGTGGTGAACTTTCCCAAGTAGGCTTCAAGCAAGCCACCCAACTGCCTAAAGTCCTTGATTTTGTGGAAGGCACGCTGTACCTCCTCACGTTGGGTGTGTTTCATACGCATAATCGCACAAAAAGGCTCCCACGGCGTGGACTACCACTCGAAGTGCAGTTGCTGTGCAATCCACTCCTTGACCACATACTTGAAGAGTTTGCTTTCAAGTCGCGTTGTGGCAAGGTCATCCCATTGGCTGAGTGGAGCCTTGTGGACACGTAGATGCGATTCAGCCAGTTGGTTAGCTTTACGCCCTTCCAGAAGATTTCCACACTGTGGAGGAAGGACGTGTTCATAACTTGCTCCGAAGTCGAGGAGGTAGGCAAGTCTTCGCTGCCACCGGCAGTGGCATCAGCAGTTGCAGCATGCTACACTTGCTGCTACATCCGCAATTGGTGACGTTCTGCAACACCTTGTCGAGGTTGTTGCATCGACGGCTTGCCTCATGGACGGTCACGCGCTATAGCTGGCAATCACGGTCGAGGTCCGTGATGCTCTGCCCGACGTGGGCCAGCAGGTTGGCTAACGCGAACTTGAGCTCTGATGTCGTCAGAGCATTGGCGATAGCCTCGAGGGCCTCGCGTTGTGCGTGTACCTACACCCACTGTAGGAGGGTATGATTTGCGTACACACCTCCAAGAACTCCCACATTTCGGAGGAGACTGTCGTCAATGACAACGCTCGAGTTGACACTGTCCTGCCCCATTGCAGCCACATCGTAGGAAGGGGGGTCTGCCCCCACTCCTTCGAGTGGTACCGTACCTCCATCGTCGGTGGTGATCTTGAGTCGGCCCGTCACCTCAGCAGAAATTCCACGAGCCTACGGCAGTCATCGCGGATTGCCTTCGCGGTGACGTCGTCCGGCTCGTCCTTGCGGGAACTTCCCACGTGGCTGCTTTTGGCGCCTTTGCTGCTCTCGATAGTCTCGCTGCCGTCAGCAGCTTCAGGTGATGCGGCGAGCGCCTTATCCTTCTCGAGCAATCGGCTCGAGTTCGCCGCACGACGATGGCGATGGTCAATCTTCGTCGCCTTCGCCATCGTCGGCGTCATGCTCTTCGTCGGGGTCCCCTTCTGGAAGATCCTCCTCCATCACGTTGTGCATTGTGTGGGGGTCATCCACGTGCGCGTCGACGTGCTTGTCGAGCACTTTTCCGGCCTCCGCATGCTTCTCGGTGTCGCCGAGGTTGGCGTCGGTTCCTTTAGGCGGTCGGTTGCCCTAGGCGGTACGGTTGTTTTAGGCGGTACGCTTGCCTTTGGATTGGCAACCGTGCTCACGGCAGCGGCTCCCAACATTTGGAGTCCGGTGAGGGCGTGTGGTGAGGCAGTCACCACCTTGTCCTTGTTGTTCTTGGATGGTGTGGAACTTGTCATCTCGTCACCCGTGTAACTAGCACGTGGAGATCATCGTTAGGGTCACCCCACAACTTTGAAGAGGAATCACCTCCTAAGTCTCGCTCTCACGATCGGTGAGGAAATTAGAACTTAAATTCCTATTTTCCTAGGCCGCCAGGTCGGCACAAGGACGTGGATTTCGAAACTAGTCTTCCTAAGCCGTAATTCACAGCGATTGGCAATAACTAGTACCTAGGAAAACAGAAAATTAGAGTACAAGGGAATGACAAAAAACAAATGTGACTGTCGCTCACAAAACAAGGACAAATAATGGAAAAGGAGATCTAGTAAGTCCTAGCAACTCCTTCACTCCCTCTTCTAATCTCTTGTCCTCTCTTTGTCTTCTTGTCTTCCTTGGTCTTCTTTTCATGCTCCTTGACACCTCTCGCGTTCATGGGCGGCGTCTCCCTTGAGCCGGCGGCGTTGGTGAGCTTTAAAAAATCTTCAAGGTGTCACCCTCCTTCTTTTTAGGGTACTCTCGGGCCGTGAGAGTCCATAAGCTTGGGATGTGGCGCTGCCCCTTGCATTGGATGAAGGAGTTTTGAAGGAGCCTTGAAAATGGGGAGGATTTTATGGTTTTTGAGGATGGAAAGTTCCCACCTCGTCCCACAAAAATCCTCCTAGCCCCCTACAACTGAGGAGAGACTAGAAGGAGGTGACTCCTCCAAATAGATATTTTTTCCAACTCTCCAACACACTTTACGGTGCTTCAATCCATGAAATATGGATGTCGTAGTCCCTTCTGGCGTTCTACTGCTGCTTGCAGCTACCGGTGGTGTTTTCTACATGGCGTAGCCGCCGTTTCCGTCGAACCCTTAGTCGCGGGGGTCGTCTGGCTTTGAGAACCACTGTAACGTGTTGTGTCTCCAGCTCCTGCTCTGAAGTCATCGTCGGATTTTACAGAATGGAATTCTCAGTCCGCGTCGGGGATTTACCTTCTTTGCAGGACTGAGGGGCAATTTTCATCAACGACCCAGAGCAGGGAGACTCGAATGTTTTGAGTCTCAGGAGGTTCATTTCCGTTTTTAACCTTATCCCTGGTTTTGGGACCCAAACCGGGGGTTTTTACCTTGAACTCGTGCACTTGCACAAGTTTTACGATTTCGAAACTCATCGTTCATCCTAAACAAACTCGAGTTTCATTCTTGAAGCGTCGGCGCAAAATCGTCGCGTGCGAGGCACGATCGGCGATTTCGCGCCAACTCCTCTCGTGCGCTCCCCTCGTTCCTTGCTCTCACCTCAATCCCCCTATCCCTCGTCCTTGCTTGCTCGCTGGCAAGGAGGGCAAGGGGGGGCGAGGGCACGAGGCCACGAGGCCTTGCCCTCGAGGCCTTCGTGGCCCCTCAGTCGCCGATCGGACTGAGGCCGCGATCGGCGGCTGGCGGCTGGCCGGCTGGTGGCCGGCCGGTCGCTTGGCCGGCCGCTGGCCGTCCAGTTGGCTGGCAGCGAGCTGGCCGGCAGCCAGCAAAGTGCTGGCTGCCGGCCAGCCCTCGCTGACGCGAGGGGTGGTGCGCAACCACCCCTCACTTCAGCAAGGAGGGAGGGCCGAACCGGCCCTCCCGCTACATTTGTCATGCCATTCATTACAAGAAAATTTATACTTTAGTAACGCATCTAGGTCAAGTTTGACTCAACCACCTTGTGTTGGTCACAGAACAGGTGAACCAGCCCACGCAAATGTGAAGTGATTATAATAGTCTTCCTTAAACTTACCTATTTTTACGTGTTTGTTAATAATACATTGTGTTACACTTTGTATGTTGCAAGAAACCTGCCCGCGGTGGAATACACCTAAAGTGAGTTTGAGCAGATTTTGATGGTGATGCAACAAGCATTGGCAAAGGTATATGTGCAGCAGAAATAACAAGTGGATCATCAACATGCATACACAATTCTTGAAGTTGTTTATCATGTGCTTCTCAACAGTACGCACATCAAGCTATGAGAGGTCCATTTGGACAAGTTGAAATCCTGGTGGCTTGGTCTATTCAAGACACTCAAAACGAGGACACGTCTGGTGGCACAGCTGGCCCTTTTGCCTTCCATGCCAGTCCACGACCTGTTCCACATATGTATGCTCAAGCTCTCAAAAAAACCATACCAAACACTTTCATGGCTGCAATTTCCAACCTCCCCCTCCCATGGAAATCAAGGGTGGAGCAAGAGTTTGAGGCGGAGGTAATCCCTGACCATTGTCATCGTGGCCAAAAGTGGGAGTAAATAAAGAAGTTGAAAGGAAATGACATGTCCCACGAATCATGGGAGCCTGCCCAGAACTTCTATTAATTCCATCCTCCGGAAGACCGAGAGCAGGCCGGGACGGCTTGCTCCCAAAGGGAGGGAGAGGGACAATGTAAGCTGGATATTTCCAAAGGAACTGATGATACCCTAGTGGTTCTTAATTAGATTCTTATTTTGTTGCAAGGTTCATGATCATTAATCTCGTTCAGAATTTTCAATTTTCAAGCCATTTCTTTTTCTTTTAAAAAATTGTTGCAAAAATGGTCCATGGTCCTTTCATTTTTACGATGGGCCGAGCTCAATAGTTTCATGATCCGTGATTTTGGCAATCATGCTAGCTCGTAGCGTCCGTTGGTGTGTGCACACGTAAATGAGCCTGGATAATAGTTTCTCTCATTTGATTTTACCGCATTCAACGGTCATAATATTTGCTGTACTTGCCTTTGCTCTCATGTCAACAACACACTGAAGGACAGCGGCAAGTGCGGTCACTGCATCACAGATCATTGAATGACTGGCATTTCTTGCTTTGAGTCCTTTTAGTACTCAGCTTCTGTCGCACCAATGGCACAGCTCCTTTCTGATGTACTCTTATGTTCAATACACGGTAATGGATTTTATTTTTTAAGACGGTATCACCTGAGGAATGCGCACGCCGTCTACACTGTGCAATGCGCTGCCCCCCCCCCCCCCCCCCCCTGTCCAGCTCCATCCAAGCGACCTGCTGGTCGTTCGTGCAAAGTGCTCGCGCTAACTGTCAATGACTCCATCAACGTCCGTAATTCACCCGCCTACATTGGCACACACGTGGACATGAAGGAAAAACCAGCAATAATGGACAGCCCGTTGATGCTGCCCGTAGGGGTTCGGCTCATAGTGTGCATGCCGAGCTCTGCACAACGCACCCTAATGCCACCAACACCAAAAACATCAGTGCTCGATGCTCCTCCATTCGTTTGAAAAAACCACGCTCCTGGGGCATCCCGCTCTTCTTCCAATCTTCCCTTGGTGGCAAATCATGCAACTCCACTACTGGCTGGCGAGCCCATCCCATGTCACTTCTGCTAAGTGACGACAAGGGGAAGACGCTTATGGCTGGCGAACCCATTCCTTGGTGCCGTCTTGTGAGCAAAATAAATGACAAGCGTACACTGGATCTACCCTCTTCCCTCCATTGGTCTGAGCAGAGTATTGCACGGCACAGTCAGCAAATGGCGACGATGACTATGTCTGTTGGCCGCACGAGCTGAATCATCTGACGTGGACAGCGAGTACTCGTCATTGTCCTTGGAGGAGCAGTAGAGCGATGACAGCACCGAAAACGAGTGCAATGCCCTGTATGTTTTTTAGGGTACAACCACAACGTTCAAAGTTTTGTCATGTCCAGAAAGCATGGATAATAGTGTGATTGGCTCGGGAGCGGTCACCTTCAGACCATCTATCATGTGTAAAAATCTCATTCACCAGCGTATGCCACAGTCATGCATCTTGGTTGTACATTCAGGATACCTGATGGACCTGATGTGTTTTTGATAGACTTGCTCTGAGTATAATATCAGGATGGTTTGTGGATGGTACCAAGGTTTTGAAGAGGCAGTACGAGGGGGCTGTTCTGGATGCAAATGCAGCTGCATCCTCCATACCAATCACCGAGAAGAAGCGGATGCATGGCTGCCGAGGGAAGCGTGTTTGGCTCGCCAAGAACCCCTCGATTGTTAACGCAATTTGATCAATGCTCAAGGAGACACGGAAAGCCAGGAATGCGCTAGAATCAAAAGGTCATATGCTGTGAGCTCCACGGGGTCATGGCAAGGCACGCTTTAGATCAGCTGGAGCTTTTCAGCAAACACACGTTTGTGCATTCGTGGGCACGGAAATTTGTCCGCACGGTAATAGGTTGGTCGTGCAGGAGCAGAACTACTGCTGCTCAAAAGCTGCCGGACATCTTTGAAGAAAATATCCTTACCTTCCATCGTCGTGCAGCTTGTATGGCGATACTGTATTGCATCAACTCATTCCTTGTCATTAACAGTGACTACACGTGCATACATGTGGCCGAATTGTGGCCACATGTATGCACCCGGAGGCAGCGAGGAGATTTCCATTGCGGGTCTCAGAGAAAATAGGGCGATAACTAACCTTGTGGCATCTAGCATGAATGGAGAGGTACTCCCCATGCAGCTAATCTTTGACGGGAAAAAAAGCTGGTCCAGCCCACGTGTCAAGCGTATTGCAACAGTCACCGAGGTTGGGTGGAACCTGGCGTGCATGCCCTCTCACTGGACAAACTTCAAAACGACACAAGAGTGGGTGTAGATTATCATTATTCCATACTACAAATGGGTGGGTGGGTGGGTGGGTGGTTGCTGCACCCGGTGTTCATGAGGGCAAGGAGGTCCTCCTCGTCCTCAACACTTGGATTCCACACTGTAGCGCATCCTTCCAGATTTGGCTCAAGACAACTTCCGATACATGCACACCGTGCACATCCTTGCAGGTTGCACGGGCAAAGCTCAGCCCGTGGATGTAGGCATTGTCCGCCCGCTAAAAAACAAGATGGAAGAAATGTTCGTTGTGTGGGGTGCCGAGCACAGCCGTGAGGGTTGCAACGTGAATGTCTACATGGAAGAAACCAAAGAACTGGCATGCAAATGGTTTTAAGATGCATGGCTGTATGTTCATGACAAGGAACCCAATGTGAAGAACGCATGGGCTCTCTCTCACTTCATGCATGTGTTCGATCCGGCATTCCAGAGTGAAGCCGCTCCATATATGGGTGCGCTATTGCTCCATGATGAGTCCATGGAGGTTGAGGATGAGGTAGTTCAGATGTATTATTCCTTGAACATGTTCTCACCTGAAGTTCAAATGCATTGTTTTAAGATTCGGTTCTTTGAAGTGCCAAGTGAATTGCAGACCATGACAGACGACTGAAAGTGCATGTGTCAGTAGCAAGCGTACGAAGAAAACATATTTGGTAACTTGAACTCAATGTGCCGGGAACATGACGTTCCGTTGAATGGATTTTCTCATAATTCATTGTGTCAAGCAGGTAAGAAGTGGCCTCCAATATAAGAGGATATTATCACACACCCAGTTATGCAAAAATGTGCATATGCCATTAAAATCAGCAAATTCTCTATGAAATGATTATGCGTTTCCTATAAATTTGTTCACATAATACAGATTGACGAACACCATAGATAATGCAAAACATTAATATCAGAGTCAAGAGTTATTAAGGAAGCTTGAAGCCTCCTTGAACGTGTAATCTGACTTTGCATTTAGAATAAACAGGAAAAATGGTGCAAGACATGACCGAAAATAGGGTCGGTCTACCAAGAGATGAGGAAGTTACGTCTGGACAACTAGTGGACCGGTCAAGGGGAAAACAGGTGATAGGGATTCATCTCCAAGGACCAAGGTTACATCCCCAGAAGATCCAACACAGTCAAAGCGTGCCTCAGGTATAGTTGGTCCATGAATCAGGGATCATTGAAGACCGATGTTGCTTTGAAATGGCACCCTGATGTGCTATTGCTAGGAAAGACCACTTCACTGTCAATGGTGGTGTTGCTAGTGAAAAATTGCCATCGTTCACGGAAATGGTCATACCCCCCTTGGTATTTGAATACTGAGGGGGGCATGCTGTTTTTTTAGAAGGTCGAGTTGGAGACACGATTTCATTCATAAAAGTTGCTGGAAAGAAAGAAGAAGTGAATGATGAGATTGTTTTGTCCATTTATTATTTCTATTACGAAAACGTCACATGATTTCTAAGAAGAGTGAGTGGTTGATCGTGCACGTAATTAGTGTTCATCACTGATTGGCAAGACACGTGGCAAGCCAGATTGGTTAGGCAGAATTTGGTAGTTTGACCATGCAAGCAACTAGGCCAGCAATTTCAGAAGCGCGCATGAGAGAATAACAGCTTCCATTCATCACATCATGCAACATCAAAATTTTGGAACACAACAAATGTGATCCTGACCGGTCGTGAATTTTACAGGTTTTTTTTCAGGTTTTTTTTTTCAACATTTTTTTCCATGGATTTGAAAATTGATGAACAAAAAATTGAAGAAAAAACATGATTAGACGAAATGAAAGATACAAATTCAAATATCACACGAGTATTCAATGGAGTGATGAGATTCCTAATGTGTTAGGAAGCTACGACAATGAGCTACATGATGCAGGGTTGACTATACTCTTATACGGCTCATACATAATAGCATGCCTTCCAGCGACCTTGGGTCGCCTTGGTTGTATCACCGTGTACACATACTCATGTGTGTTGTCACTTGAATCATGGTAAAAATACTCTCTCGCTTTTCCAAATGTGTTCCCCGACAATTTTACACATGTTTGCATATACTATAAGGTGTGCACCATCCTCCCTTTGACTGCCATTGCCATCAGTTTCTGCTTGCACCCTCTAGTTGAGGCTAGCACACCGCACCCAGTTTACATGCTTAGTCCTAGATTTGCCACAAAGTTTGTTCATGCATGTTAGACCCCACATCTATGACCACCTGACAAGGACCACCTAGACGTAAAGAAGGAGCATCCATTTTGGGGTTGCCTTCTAGAGAGGGAGCCTTTGGCAAAAACCCATATCACACAAAGCTCTAGCACAAAGGAAATGCAATGACACAATTCCCTTTGGAAGCCTCCACACACATGCCGTGAAAAGATATACAGGTCCGCACCATCTGGTCCTGCCCTGAAATGATCAAACCCAACTCCTCCAGACAAGTAAACTCCAATAAATCCCAAGAAATAGCTTGGGATACCTTGGAATTTGAAGGAAAAAGATGGAACACATTAAAACTGATTATTATGCACAGATAATTGGTGTAGTGGCATGGTGGGCTCCTAATGCCATTGTACCAGTGTACATCGTCTCAAGAAGAAAGATGTAACGCATTAAAACAATGATGACACCATAAGCCACCACTTAGTCCTTGAACAAGTAGTCCAACACATCACTCCACGGATATACATTTAAACTCTGGCAATGAGTGTTTTCCAGTTTTCCTCCTCACATGTGTGTTAAGCTGTCAAGCTGTGTCCACTTCCCAAAAGACAGCCGAATACGTTTGATGGGGATTTATGCAAGGCGGCTGAATGTTGATGCTTTTTACCCTCTCTGTGGTCTAAAAACGTTGTGACCCATTTCCCAAGTGATTTTCTGGTCATTTGCTTCTTTTTTCTGTGGAAATATAGCAACCGTTGACAAAAGGTCTCATTGCATGTGAAGGTCTCATTTGTGATAAAGGCCCAAGATATACAGAGAATAAAAATACCGATATCATCTTGTTTTCGCAAGTGTGACGCCCATCCTCCCTACCTCAGAACACATTACCCAACCAATTCATGCCTCAAGGTAACAAGCCCCGTCCGCCTTTACCTATATAGAATAAGCCCCATTCCTCAACTCGTCTTTGTGATGCTCACGCATTGAGTGTACCAATGTGATGCTCACGCATTGAGTGTACCAATGTGATGCTCACGCATTGAGTGTACCAATGTGATGCTCACGCATTGAGTTTACCAATGTGATGCTCACGCATTGAGTGTACCAATGTGGTGCTCACGCATTCAGTGTACCAATGTGATGCTCATGCATTGAGTGTACCAATGTGATGCTCACGCCTTGAGTGTACCAATGTGATGCTCACGCATTGAGTGTACCAATGTGATGCTCACGCATTGAGTGTACCAATGTGATGCTCACGCATTGAGTGTACCAATGTGATGCTCACGCATTGAGTGTACCAATGTGATTCTCACGCATTGAGTGTACCAATGTGATGCTCACGCATTGAGTGCACCAATGTGATGCTCACGCATTGAGCGCACCAGTTTGATGCTCATGCATTGAGTGTACCAATGTGATGCTCACGTATTGAGTGTACCAATGTGATGCTCACGCATTGAGTGTACCAATGTGATGCTCACGCATTGAGCGCACCAGTTTGATGCTCATGCATTGAGTATACCAATGTGATGCTCACGTATTGAGTGTACCAATGTGATGCTCACGCATTGAGTGTACCAACGTGATGCTCACGCATTGAGTGTACCAATGTGATGCTCACGCATTGAGTGTACCAATGTGATGCTCACGCATTGAGTGTACCAATGTGATGCTCACGCATTGAGTGTACCAATGTGATGCTCACGCATTGAGTGTACCAGTGTGATGCTCACGCATTGAGTGTACCCATGTGATGCTCACGCATTGAGTGTACCAATGTGATGCTCACGCATTGAGTGTACCAATGTGATGCTCACACATTCAGTATACCAGTGTGATGCTCACACATTGAGTGTACCAACGTGATGCTCACGC
>SZWC01012175.1:65758-79598 GCA_023375785.1 Penium margaritaceum | reverse complement strand
TAAGGGAGTGCTGGAGCTTGAGCACGTTGCGTCCAAGCTCAACCGGGCAGACATGCTGACAAAACCCCTTCACCGAGAACTCCACCTTGCAGGAAGACAGGGTATCGGCATGAAGAGCGTAAGTGACGAAGACTGAAGACAGGACAAGTGGCCAGAGGTGCAAGGGAGAGATTGTTGTTATTTGAATGCCCCTTGGCCACTAGTCTCCAGAATTGGCGAGTAGTGGACGGACCAGGCATGCACTGCTCATGTGGAGCAAGTCCCCTGGGTCCGGTCCAACAGACCAGGCATGCACTGTCCTTGTTCAAGGATAAGTCCCCTGGGTTTTTCTGATGATGGCTATTCAGATTGTCAATCTGACCGTACCGATGGAAAGAGCAGGTGTCAAACTGTCAGCTGTCCAAGTTTCGGGCTGATCCAACGGTCGGATTGGAAGATGCAAGATGTGCCTTGGATCAGGGGATGTCTTCCCTGATTGAGGGGATGACCTCCTTAATTTAAGGAGTGACATCGGCCGAGGCGCGCGCGCTTCGGGTTAGCCGAGGCGCGTGCGCTTCGGCTGCCAAAGGCACTCCTTAGCTATTTATGCCTTGTACTTGCCATTGTCTCAACTACTCCTTCACTTGATGTCTCTTGCTTGAGCTGTGCGCTTGAGACTGAGCTTGATATGAACTGCTAAGGTGGTTGTAATCTTGCTCGTGTGAGAGTGCTGACTTAATTTGTTGGGCTCTCACACCAAGGAAGAAGAAGGCTTAGAGGGCGGGAGCCCCTAAGACGTTGAGCGAAAGCACCTGGGTAGCTAGGTCTCACCAGAGGCATAGTTAATTCCTTGGGGGTGATCGTGATCCTTGGGTGAAATTCCCTTGGACGGTCGGCAGTTGCCATTGTGTCGGCGCTGTTTTCTAGACCGGAGCCTCAGGCCACGTGACTCAGGAATAACACAGATTTTAGGTACTAACACACGGTTAGCTTAAAGCTATCAGCTTATAGATCGTCTCCATGGTCATAAGCGTTGAGCGCAAAACCTAGACCTTGATGTGATCCTAATGGTGTCGTAGTTGATTTGTAGAAATCTGGGATCATCATAGTTCTTCGGAGCACCATTGGTAGAAAATGAGTGTTGCTCATTTTCTCCAAAATAGACTTTCAACAAACTATTGATGAATCTATGCGATCGACATTGGTTCACATAATTTTTCCTATTGATTTCCATGACATGTTCACTCGTCGAGTGGTGATAGACTGAAGGTGTCACCTTCAAGTTTGTTCACTTTCGACATTCGGTCAATCTTGTCATCTGCCATAATTGCCTCTTACAATCTTTGACCAGCACTACGGTGTCTCAAATCATCGAGGGCCCATCGAAGAGTCTCCGCCCCTCTCTGGTACAAATAGAACCCTTATTGACAAACATCCTTGTCTTCTGAATATGGTTGTGAGTACACTCGTGTACTATTTTATCGTCAGTACTGGTTGGGTTTCCCAATTTGTATCCATCACGCACTGGGTGAGAGGGTATCAATGGTTTCACCATTGAGAACTTATTCAAGTGTATCATCGTTGACACGTTCAATCACGGACCGATTTTTGCATTGATCCTGACTGATGATGCACAGAACCTCCCAAAGGTTTGAATTCCATCTGGCACTCATTGTATACAGTCGTCGTGATGGAAATTCTCAAGGATTGAAGTCAGCGTGCTAAAAGACCAGATCCATTTCACACCTCATGACATAGTCATGACATGGAGTTAGTCACAAAATGATCACATTTGCCTTTGAACATTGTAGCACAATAGGATGTGCGATTGTCTTTGCACATGTCCTGCACCCACCAAACTACGTGTTTGGTGAAACTGTGTTGTCATTTTTATTGAAGACATCAGCTGATATCGTCAGCTTGTTCAAATGTCACAAAACCGTTGTGATCATTCGTTCCTCCCACTTACCCATAACGTAATTTCGTTTCAACGCACCAACAGTTAGTGGATCAGGTTTTTGTGCATATCGTGCATGTTTTCTATGCTTACCATGTACCCGAATTCATGTGGCTGAAAGACCATGGTATGAATCACATACCTTAACCCACACAAAAGAGGGTTGTCTCCAGTACTTGGTCATGCACTGTGACCTCCTACGGTCATGAAAGTCATACATGTTTCGGAACTTGGCTCAACCAACTTGGCTTTTGTAGCACGTTCCATCAATGGATATGGAAGATTTTTCCCACGTTTAGAATGGTTCAAATGTGAGGAAATCATCCTTATCACATGTGATTTATCTGTTAAAATCTGGCTCGTACTTCTTTCGGAAGCAACTTCCCAAACTGCTATCGACAGGGCAAAGTTTTTCACTTCCAATGGTCATCACTGTCGGTGGCGACCGTTATTGATGCGCTTTTGTTATCCCGCTTGGGTGTGCATCTGATCACCGCAGTCGTGTGTGATTGTTTCTAGCCATGCTTGTTGGTTTTCCATTTGAAGGATTTGACAGTATGACCACCCTTGACTTCATCGGCATGCCTTGTAAACGTCAAACGACGTGCTTTTGGCGCTTTGAGGAACACGCTTCTCACACTTGCCGATAGAATTGTTCCGTGCTTACATCGTATGCTTTTGTCTGGTGGTCTATTATAACCTATCCTGACGAGGTAAAGTTGGCTATTTCTTGCTACTTGATAGAATGGGGTGCGATCGGCACCCATGTTATTGTTGCAATCGGCATCTTATAACAAGTGTTGTACCATCAACACTAGCATAGCTAGTGCCATAGTGCGTTCGGCACTTGTAGTAGTGGTGCATTCAACACCCATGACAAAAGTGCAACCCGCAGCTTTTGGCAATCGTGGAATCGGAATTTATGACAACGATGAATTTGGCACTCATGTCAACGATTTAATTGATGCACTCATCGGCCATATATTCAAAATCATGGTAATAGTGTGTTTGATACGCGAGTGAATGATGCGATTGCATTTTCCATGTCGGTCGTATTCTACATACAACTGACACTTGTCAATGGACCATCATGTGCGGATTTCTAGCATTGCGTGTGTGTTGAGTGCCATTGGAACTCAAATTCTTGTGTCGTCAAAATACACTCACACATGATTTACCCGGCATCCTTGGTATAATTGACATCCGCGTGGATAGGCAATCGGCATTCATCTTGGTCATATGTCCGTAGACCCTGAGTAGTGCGTTCAGCACCAGCATCACGGATGCTTTCGGCATTCGTGATTGAAGTACAATTGGCACTTTTTCATTTGGTGTGTTTGACACCGAAAAATTCTCTGCAATTGAGTACTTGTGCTGTTGCTTGTATTGCACTTGGCGCTTATGTCGACAATGTGGTTGACGTCCATGCAACCATGCAATCAACACTCGTTTTGTGCTATCTGCATATTTTTCATGCTTGCGACGAGTAGGAGTGTCGTTGAATGGTTGCAACACGTTGAGTGTTTTTTCTTCATTGAGAATTCATCTCAATGGGCATCACCATTGTGGTTTTGCCACTTGGTGCACACTGTACTTGTCATTTTGAGTAAACGAAACTGTTTAGCGCACGTACAACCCACAATGAGCCATGTTGTGGCTTTTAACGGTCATCTTTCCGGGTTGTTTTTGCATGAACTACCCTAAACGTTGAGGTTAATCCAGAAATGTTTTGGCACAATCGGTGCTAATTTTCTTGCATTGAAACATTTCCAAGTGAGTTCCGTCCAGGACATGGAAAACTGTCGGTTTCCCTCCTTTTTGTGCTTGGGAATGGAAAAGAAAGAGAAAATCAGAACTGCTGATTCTTGGAATATCTCAACGAAAGCTTTTTAGTTTTACGTCAATCCCATTGTCAACTTGACCACACACCCAGGTTTGACCACAAAAAAAAAAATCAAATGTTTTATGAAAACGGTTAACATAGAATTCATCAACTTGAGGATTCATGATAAATGAAACAAAATGTGGCACATCAAGTGCCTTCTTTGTCTGATGCTTGGAATCTTCCAAGCGTCACTCGGTGGTGTGTTAGGAAAACTGTCGATCTTCCCCTTTTCACATGAACAGGAAAATATTAAGGAATGTTTGTTAATAAATTCTCAATACATTTTAGAGCTTAGACTGAGCTCCATTCCGCTTCTTACGACGGTCACAACCGGTTCAAATGGAGTCGTTGTCTCCGTTTCCGAGGGCAAGTCCTTCAGGCCTAGAAACAAAAAGTGGAATCCCGATGGTCGAAATTGTGACCTCTTGCCACTCAAATGTCGGCTCTCCCGGCTGCACCTATAGCGCGGACCGGCCTCTCCTCATGGCTTGAATGGGTTACTGGACTATGGGCGGTTGGATGGGATGGATTGAGGGTCGGAGACCCTCAATCATCGCGTTTTTGGCCCAATGGGCCAAGCTTCCGGTACCAATTTGTTACATTGGTATCAGAGCCCCAGGGTTTGAGTCCCTCTGTGGACGCCGAAGGCAGGTCCACTCTTAGGTGGGAGGAGTGTGCCACAGGCCGGCCTCTCGTCATGGCTTGAACAGGTTACTGGCCTGTGGGCAGTTGGACGGGATGGATTGAGGGTCAGAGACGCTCAATCACCGTGGTTTTGGCCCAATGAGCCAGGCTTCTCATAATGAATCGTTACAACACCCCTTGAACATACATGACATGTTTGCCACATACTTTACTGTCCAGGAGCGGCGGCGAGGGAGAGGGAGGGGAGCTCCCTCTCCGCTCCGGCGCCGTTGGCACCTGAGAGGAGAGCGAGGAGGAAGCTACGCTTCCTCCTTCCTTTTCTGGCGCCGTCGGCGCCTGCAAGGAGAGGGAGAGGGGAATGCAGCTCTCTCTCCCCTTTCTAGCACCGTCGATGCCTGAGAGGAGGGGTAGAGGGGATTTCCTCTCCCTCTCTCCCTTTCTAGTGCTGTCGGTGCCTGAGTGGACGGGGGAGAGGGGAGTGCCGCTCTGTCTCTTCCCTTCTAGCGTTGTCAGCACCTTAGATGAAGGGGAGAAGGGAGTGCCGCTCCTTCTCTCACTTTCTAACACCGTTGGCACCTGAGAGGACAGGGGACTGGGGAGTGCCGCTCCCTTTCTCCCCTCCTAGCGCCGTCGGCACCTGAGATGAGGGGGAGAGGGGAGGATCACCTTCTCCTCATTTCTGCCATGGGCAGTCAGGCCTCGTTACGCCCTCCAGCCCAGCCCTCACCGGTCGCCATTCGCTTGTGGGCATGTCGGCCGATCAGCAAGCCCGTCGGGCTACTCGCCAACCTAGCAAGTGAGCGAGCTAGCACGCTCGGACGTCGTTTGCTATTGGCAAAGTAAGGTGGTTTCTTTTTTTTCTAGCTCGCCAACGCAATGGGTGGGTGAGTGAGCAAGCGAGCAAACGAACGAGCGAGCTAGCTTGTTGCCGCCGGTCGGGTGGCATTCACGGGCAGGCTGTTGGCCCATACCCTGTCCATTGACTCCATCGACGGGCGTTTTTCCCATTCTCTTGTTGCAAGTGCCCGATCGACAAGCAGCACCGGTTTTGACGAGGAAGGAACGGCCGGATGGATTTTAACAAGGACCAAAAAGCTCAGATACCCATGAAACTCAAAGTGTGACTCTGATCCACCCGGTAGCGGCAAAAAAAAACTCCAAAGCCCAGTCAAAAATCATGCTTTCTTGCGCCATGCGTCGAAGGGCGAGCATGAAAAAATCCTCCATGCTGATATCGCTCCCGCACGAGAATCGCGAGGGAGCAATGACCCCTTTGTTTTTCTTGTTTTTTTTTGTCACGCAAACCCCCCAGTTTGATTTAGGGTTTTATGTTTGGTGCGGGCTCAGCCCGCGCCAAACATAGCGGTCATCGCTCCCTCGCGATCGAGCGAAAACGCCCTTCCTTCATTTTGGATAATTTTTTGTAAACGCAAACCTATGATTTTAACACACAAACCGCATTCAAACCATACATTCAAGGTTTTTGGGTTTTGTTTTTGCGTGGGCTCCTGCTAGGCCCCGTGGTAGCGAGGCCCTTTCAACGCATGGGAAGTCTCGAACTCCCCTCAAACTCTAAACAAACCTCCCCCCGCTAGTATCACAAACCCTTCAACAAAAGGGTTTGTGATACTAGCAGAGGGTGCCGCATACCATGCGTCGTCAGCGCATGGCATGTGGTCTCGCCATGCATTTTTGTCTGTTTTCTTTGTTACTGGCGTGGCGGTAGCAGCGGCTGATGGGTAGTGAGGTTATCTTTTGCTCGACGACGGGCGAATCAGTTTTTTAATTCTACTATTCGGGTATCTCGTGTAGTAACTCTTTCAACAATTAGAGAGTTTACGAAAGTTTGGCTCTGATGCCAGTGCAACAGCATTGGCCGTTTTGCGACTAAGTGTGCACCCAAAACTAGGCCCTCAGGATACCGTACTGCCTTTTTATTGGCCTATTTTTTAGAACTCTATTAAGTGTCAGTTAAATTCGACTATGTTTTATGGCCATGTAGTTTTGGACCTGTTTCGTCCAAGGCCACTAAAGTTTCTTTGGTGTTTTGCTTTGGTTGAAGTGTTGTTCATCTCCTTGGCAAACCGCCTTAACCTCAGCTGTTGAGTCTTCAAAGTTCAAAAAACTAGGACCGAGGTCGCACGGGCGAGCTACGAAGCGTGCTCGCAGCTCGCTTCGCAGCTCGCCTTCCCCTTCTTGACGGCCAAGCGTGCCGTCTGGAAGGGACTCTATGCATCTCATGGCGTTCTGATGCTTGAAGTCTACCAAATCTTTGCAGGCCCTGGGGGGGGAATTGTGCAAACCGTGGATATTCGACGTTCCGCGCGTAGTACCGGGGAGGCTGCGCTCGGAACATGAAACTGTGTGTAGAGAATTAGGGATTTGGTAATTTCCAGAGTGATTCGTCCATAACAAAATAATTTGTTATGTGCTTGAATAGTCAAAGGAAAATGATTATTTTTGTCAAGTGTAAGAAACACTACGGTAGTCGTCCAAGGAGAGCGAGTGACTGACCGCATCAGCCATTTTGGCTGTGACGCGTCACGGCAAAGCGGACATGGTCGTCATAGTGCACGGATGTCAAAACATGCATCCTAGCCTAATCCGTCCATGTGGCACTTCCACGTAGAAACAGGGCCCTAGTGGCGCTTAAGGGGTGGAGGAGGAGTGACGCGATGGAATCTCCTTCGCGACACTCCTCTCGCTCCAAACCCACATTAAAGGTACTTTCCGGACTAGATTCGACCTAGAATCTAGCCCGTGTATGATTTCATGCACAAGGACGCCTCACGAGTCCAATATCGAGACCAAGAAACTTGCCATAAATATATCAAAACCATTTTTAGTCACAAGAATGGTCCGCACGCTACAGTCTCACATGCTAAGGAAGCATGCCCGTTGGGACTGTAGCGTGGCAAACTACAGGACGGCAGGTTGCTCCGTGGAAGCTGGGCTTGCACCATGATGGTGTCAGCGCCAATTACAAAGGACCATGTAGGGACCAGGGACCCCGTGACATGGAGGGTTGGCCTACACCAAAGACGGTGTAAGGGTTTTGAGGGGGAGGGGTGTAATAGGACGCGGTCTGAGAGTTGCCCTGAGCACAATTCCGTACATGAACAACTGTACGAACACCCAAACACAACCAGTGTTGGCGCAATTGTAGCGCAGTTCACCGGAAATCGTTAGAGCTATAGTTCCTAAAACACCGGACTCAAGAATGCCGTCTTTGTTTTGCCGGCCGCTGGATACGCGTTGCCAAAAACAAAGTGGTCCGGGATTGCTGTTTCAAAATGAGTAAGTGTGGGCACGCCAGTTTAAAATTTGGACATGGTGGGTACCTCGTTTGTCGGTCCTTGAAGCAGCTACCTAAGTGGGAAAAACACAAAGGTGTCCGAAAGGGACGTAAGCACCCACAAAGTCGACGGGCACGCCGAGGCCATTGCGTTCCCAACTCCGTGCGGTGTGAGCGAGAGGTGGCCAGCTAAAGAATGTTCTCGACGGTATTGGCCACCCGCCGTGCCACACGCATCATCATGGCAGTAGGCCATCCGTCACCATGGTCATCACCATGGTCATCGTAACCTAGCATGGCCAGTACAGATGGCCATTGATGAGCATGGTGGTGGTAGCCATGGCTACAAGTATGGGGCCTGGTTGGTGCCAAGGCCACCACTTCAGGCGATGGCGAAGGGACCCTCCTCCTTGTGTGAGAAAAGAAGAGTAGCGCACGCGAGCCTATGTTCCTCTGACGCCATCCCTCGCATGTGTGTGGGCAAGCGGAAGGACTCGGTGCCACCAGAACACATAGACACGAGAGAAAGAGAGCCACATGATGGCAAGACGGCATGACGGTCCAGAGGCTTAGTCGTCGAGGCGACAAGACTGGTGGCCTTTCAGCGTGTACACGATGTTGCACACCAACAACCTTCCTCCTCCGCCCTGCACAACGGACAGCCAGCTATTGCCTCTTTTCTTATGTACTGTGGTTTTCATCCTGTGGTGTGACCGCGGGGGCGTGAGTAACGAGGTTTTGCCACCTTTACTCATCGCGGAGAGGGGAGGACTGGTGCAGCTATAGCAGGCGGCCTATCCACAGGGCAATTTTGAGCACGCAGAGGTACGTTAACCCGTGGGTCTGGTTTTCTTCTTGTGTTTCTTCTCTCGTGTTTTCTTTCCTTTTTCCTTGTTGTTCTGGTTATTTGATGTGCCCCCGCTGAATTCTGGCGCTTACTTTCATTTGCAGGAACTCTTCTATCGTCCTTCTGTTACCCGCTGGAGCAGGTTTTCTTTTTCCTTTGGTTCTTTTTTTTTCCCGTCCCCTTCTCGCACTGTGCCTCTGCTCTGCAGTGTTCTCATTGAGCTGATTCATGGGATGAGAATTCAATTCACCTCAGGTGAGTTTCGTTCTCAAGTCATGTCGAATTGGATTCGACGTGGATCTTTCATCGTCTTTCTTGGCAGGCATCATGCTCGGCCAAGTGCGTGTGGAAAGGAGCGTTGCGTGAATCACCTTGACATGAAACATATCTTTCTTGTGGCTGGAAAAGTGGAACTTACACCAGGCATTTGTTGAAAACTTCAGATCCCATCTCGAACCCCCACATAAGCTATGGAAAAAGACAAACAAATTGTTCAGCATCTTCAGCGGCAATGACAGAAGCTGCACAAGGTCCATTCACCCATATCCGGTTCTTTCACTTGACATGTTGCAGGAGGCACGCAAGCAAGCCAGTAGGAAGTGCGCTCTCTTGTTGATCGCAACTTAGAATAGGAGTGCTGTGACAAAAGCAATTCCAGCCAGACGACTTGGACCTCGTCGAAGACATGGCTGGGTATGCCGACACACATGTTAGTGCTGCCACTACTGTAGCTCCTGGTGGTGCTTCTTGTGGTGATGGTGTTGGCGCTGCCACTGGAGGTGGTGGTGGTAGTGCGCACGTTGCACTCGACCAACCGCGACAAGATGAGGGGGTCATCAGCAGAAGACCGCAAGAAATAGAGCTAGGCGTTGTGGAGACGCCATCGTGCAGCAACAGCGTGGTACAAGCTTTGAAGTTGGAGGACGAGATCACGTTTGCTGCAACAGCTTGTGGGCCGACTTTGCACGCGTCGGCATCCGGGAAAAGGTAGGGCCTGTGACAAGAGATGCACGTTTGGAGCGCGCATTGATTGCACATACGGACTGAGCCTTCCATGTGGTAGGGCTAGGGAAGGCACGTGCGTGACGAGGAAGGGGTTTCGGGTTGGCCAGAAGAGTGATGCTGGCTGGCTGGATAGGTCAATGTCACGGGTGAGAGTGGGGGGTGCTGGAGACTAAACCCTCATTTTCATAGGGAAGGGAGGGAGGCGAGATTTTTCTAAGACACTTTGGCCCCTGTACTGAACTTGTTTCCTCTGCTGAATTGAAAGTGTGGTCTTTTTTCTTCCACGGATTGCTTCGTTTGAATTCTCCACCTTCAAAATCCTTTGTCTGGCAGCTCGGAACTCTGTGTCAGCTGGGATTTGTGGTCTAATAAGCCTCCATACCCCTCCCCCCCCCTCCCCCCTGCCAATGCGCCGGATAGCAACGGTCTAGAAAACGGGTCCCGACGTGGGAGGCTGCCAACCGCTTTTGGTATTGCAACCAAGATAACATATCACCCTCGAACGAGGGATCCACACTTTAGGTTTGTTTGTTTTGTAACCTCACGAAGTCCGCATGTTGGTCTTTAGTGTCTACCTTTGGTTGGACACTCTGTGAGGAGTCTCAAAGGCAAGAACTGTAAACGTATGCATGCAAGGTACAGGCTTTTATACTTGCAGAGCTTTGCTAAATTTTCTGCTTGTAGTGGCTCCACTGGAGCCGGCCTCAACCTATAGTCCTTCTTGGCGCGTCCTTAGACCGCCAAGTATCATCCTCAAGGCAGGCTCTAGTAAGCTTCCTAGAAGCTTCCTGTCCCAATAGCCACAAAGAAAACTGTGGTCGTCGCGGGGATTGAACCCGCGACCTCTTGTTTGAGACTCCGGTGCCTATTCAACAAAGCCAAAAAGGTATGGTTCCTATGATGAGCCACAGGCAACATACCCATTATGGGTAGTGCATTCCTGGCCCATCTCAGAACAGACCAAGGGGACATACTCCATAGAGCAGTGCATGCCTTGTCTGTATGTGTAGCTAGCCACCTAGGCTGTGGACAAGATGCATACTATTTCAACAAATCTCTCCCTTGCACCTCTGTCCATCTGTCGCTCACTGGACTCCACCACTGCCTTGGGGCTAACCCTTCCTCTACCGCACTCCTCATGCCAAATCCACAAATACCTGCATAGTGCATGTCACTCTCCAACGGCTTGGTCATGTAGTCAGCAAGAATGCTCTTGGTTCCGTAGTGCTATAAGTCTACCACGTTCTTCATGACCAGGTCACGTGAGTAGTGGTAACGTATGTCGATGTGCTTTGTTCACCAGGAAATGATCTCGTCTTCAGCCATCGAGATGGCGCTCATGTTGTCCATGTGACGACCGTGGCGTCCTTCTGTGGCACTGTCATTTTGCCAAGTAGGCTGCACAGCAACTGAGTCTCCTACCACAACTCCGATAGAACAACATACTCTGCCTCAGCCATGGAAACAGAAACACAATCTTGCTTCCTGCTAGCCCATGAGATGGCAGCGCCATTCAAGATGCACACGTATCCACAGGTGGATTTTTGATCTTCAAGATTTCCTCTCCAGTCAGCGTCAGTGTAGCACTTCAGGAGAAGGGGGTCCGTACCTTCTTGGCCTCCATGGACGAGGCCCATGCGATGTGTCTTTTGTAGGTAGCGCAAGATGCGCTTTACTACCTGCCAGTGTTGTGGTCCTGGGCCGGCCTCAAATCTGCTCACCTGTCCCACAGCATAGCAGATGTCCAGATGAGTCCCTACCATGGCGTACATGATGCTACCCATGGTGGACTGGTAGGGGATGTCTTGCATCTCCCTTTTTTCTGCTTCGTTGCTTGGCGACATGGAGGCCTTTAGCTTCATATCGGTAGTTCTTGGGGTGGTGACAGGTTTGCTTTCTTCCATGTGGTAGCGCTTTAGTACCTCACCGATGTATTTGGTTTGGTTGAGTTCGATGGTGCCTGCTACTCGGTTACGGTTGATGGCGATACCAAGGTAGTACTCGAGAGGACCCATGTCCTTCATCTTGAACTTTTTGCTGAGGTCAGACTTCAGCTCATCCAGCAGCTCCACCGAAGACGAGCAGATGATCAGATCATCCACGTACAACACAAGCAGCATCAGCCCTCTCCCATCATTGCGCACGTACATGCTCGTGTCATTCTGGCAATGCACAAAGGAGAGACCGGTCATGAAACTGTCCATATCTTTGTACCACATCCTTGGGGCCTGTTTCAGCCTCTAGAGTGGTTTCACCAACCTGCACACCTTGCCCTTGGGAGCTTTGACTCCTTCAGGCACATCCATCAGCACTTCCTTGTCAAGCTTCCCATAAAGGAAAGCTGTCCTAACGTCTATCTAGTGTATCTCCAGGTTCTTTGCGGCTGCAATACCAAGGAGAGAGTGGATGGAGGCAAAGGTCACGACAAGCACGAACGTCTCATCGTACTTTGAGCCCGAGCGTTGAGAGAACCCCTTAGCCACTACCCTTGCCTTGAATTTGTCGATGATGCCATCTTGCTTCTTCTTCACTTGGAGGACCCACTTGGATCAAACCACGTGGGCCTTGTCGGATGTATCCACAAGCACCCACGTGCCGTTCTTGGCAATGGACGCGAGCTCGCTATCCACTGCCTCCTTCCACTTGGCCGCATCTCGGCCATTCATCGCTTCAGCCACTGTGGATGGCTCTCCCAAAGCCATGCACGACCAGCTAAGGCCGGTCCAATCCTCATCGTACTGCAAAGGTGCTTTCTTTGGTCACCAACTACGCCAAGGTGCTAGTGCAGCTTCTTGCTTTGGTGCTGGTGCTTCCATGGGTGGTGGTTTTTCATCGTCGTCGTCGTCGTCAGAAGACCCGTCAGACTCCAAGTCAGACTCCGAAGCCTCGGTATCCTCGTCCATGTCAGATACTGCATCATCCTCCATAGCTACTCTCCCATTCCCATGACTTGCTGCCAAAGCGAGCCAGTTGTTGGGTGCTTGGTCTCCAGACTCAAGCACCACTATCCACTCTCCTACTTTGGGAGTGAGGATGGGGTCCAGCAGCTTTCCCTTTGCAAGGGTGTGTTCGTCGGACACAACGTTGCAGCTCCTCACGAACTTGCTTACTACGTGGTCTCAAAGCTGATAGGCTTTGTGTGACGTGTCGTACCCAACCATGACGCACTTCCTGGAACGTGCGTCAAGCTTGCCTCCACCTTCACCTGACTCGATCTTCACCCATGCAGTTGACCCGATCACCTTCAGATGAGATGCGTTGGGTTTCTTTCCCAACCATGCTTCCTGTGGGGTCTTCAGCTACTTGTCCTACTTCTTTCCACACTTCCGCAAGGCGGTCGCTGGTGTGAGATTTAAGAGGTACGAGGCCGTTGTTACTGCTTCTGCCCAAAAGCGAGGTGGGAGCTTGGCATCTAAGAGCATGCTTCGCACCATGCCGAGAAAGGTCTGGTTCATCCTCTCGGACACGCCATTGCTTTGGGGGTTGTAAGGGGTGGTTGACTCATGACGGATGCCATGATGCTTGAGCCAATGCTTGCATGCCTTGTACTCACCCCCGTTGTCACTTCGGAGCGCCTTCACCTTTTTGGACGTTTGTCGCTCCATCATGGCAACGAACTCGAGGAGCTTCTCCTTGACCTCTCCCTTTGTTTTGAGGAAGTAGATCCACAACTTGCGGCTGTGGTTGTCAATGAAGGTCAAGAAGTTCTTGCTTCCTCCGTTAGACAGTGTACGGAAGGGTCCACACATGTCGCTGTGTATCAGCTCCAAGACATGCTCTGCTCGTTGACCTCCTCTCCGAAAGAGCTTCTTCTTTGCCTTCTCTTGGAGGCATGGTTCACACAGTGTACACCCTTTGCCATGCTTCATGGTGCACCCTTCCATGCCGCGGACTACCTCTTGCTCTTGCATCTTGTGCAGCGTGTTGTTGGCCACGTGGCCAAATCGCCGGTGTCACAGCTCAGCGTGAGTGTCTTTGGTTGATGTGGCAGCCGCAACGGTCGCGAGCGGTGCATCCTTTGGCTCCGGTGCCACTATCTTGGTGGCATATGCAAGTCCCTCATCCGACGCCTTGGTGACTTTGGTTTGAAGCACGTAGAGGCCGTCGACTCTTGGAACTTGAAGCATGAGGTCGTCTTTGGTGTACAAAATCTGGATGTCCTCATTTTTTAGGGCCATCGCTTCCTTGTTGGTGAACACCAACGTCGTGTTGTTGGTGATTTGTGAG
>SZWC01012175.1:0-58580 GCA_023375785.1 Penium margaritaceum | reverse complement strand
CCCCCCCCCCCCCCCCCCCCCCCCCGCCCTCCCCTCCCCCAACTCTACCCACCCTTTCCCAGGCATGCGAACTGTCATCAGTTGCTGACTGCACGTTGTGCTTCCAGAGTTACCCACGCCATCCTCAACACCGCTAATGCAGCCTTACTTATTGCTGCTTTACATTTCTTCATCCTTGACAGATATGGAGCTATATGTAAACTGGGTGAACATTTTTGTGTCCCACAATGTGCCTGTGCCTCTGGACCCAGGTCCATGAACCCAGTACTCAGAACTGACTGGATTTCTTGCACATCCGGCCATGTTTGTCTCCCTGGAGATAAGATCTTCACCCAACAGATGTGTTTGATTCCGGCATGTGAGGAATTACTCGACCATGAGTGAGAGCCAAGTGTATCGTGCTGCGCAGGAGTGGCTACACTCTGCTTATTGATATGCTTTCCGTACATCCGGGCTGCCGGCAGCGTGCATTATTCTGCATAGATCTATTCTCAGTGTGAGATGGACTCGTAGTGGTTTTTTTTTAGATGTGGATACTAGCCTGTGCCCTCAATGCTGGGTACATTCTCTGCCAGATTTCTGGCAGCATCAATGGTTTGGCTGATGGCAGTGGCGGTGTGACTGTCCAACGACAAGAATGCCCACCACTCGCTTGGTAATGACGGTCTCGCTTGCCACAGCCGCCTCCCACTCACCATATCTAACTGTTCCATCCAATTCACTCAACTACCATGACTTGTCCCTCTCCCCTTTCACATAGCACGGGTGGTCTCAGTGGCTCATTCCATACATTGTGAGAGAGTAAGGGTACAGCACAAACCAAACAGCAAAAGCAGCTATCTTTACCACTGCACCATTGCGCAACTCTGCCATCTGCGCATTCTGAGTGGCCTACACTTGAAGTGCAACCTCCGCTGCCTCTGCTGTCCCCGCTGCTGCCACACAGCACCAGCTTCACAGTTTCAGCGGCTAAGAAGAAAGCAGTGGTGGCTAAGCAGCCAACTCAGCTGTCTCAGCCATATTGCGTCTGAAAAGCAACCTGTAAGCAGCTGTCGTGGCCTTCTTAGCCATTCTCAGCAATCCCAGAAATCCTTGCCCCCTCAGCTGTATCAGCGGCCTTATTGTGACAAAGGAGCACCAGCAGATCAGAAGAAGAATTCACAGATAAGAAGCAGCATTTGAGCAGGAATAGTGGTGGCTAACCAGCTGTCTTTGATGCACTCGCTGATCTGAGCCATCTCTTGTCTCTTCTGCCTCAGCTGCCTCATCTGTGACTTATCAGCACCAGTCTTTTCTGTATAACTGTTATTCGTGCTGCCCTACGAGGATCAAAAGGGCGTGTGATATGGTGTGGAGTCCAGCAGGTGAAAAGGCCTCATCAACCTCAATCGAGATACTCTGGAGAAACACTTGGGCCATCAGCTGAGCCCTGTGCCGTTGGACCTAATCACCTGCTTCAAAGCTCATGTGCAGATATGCCTACAGTGTTCAGAAGAGTACTCCGAAAAAACTCAGTGCTTCCTTGGCATTGTAGGATGGATTGTAAAGGGGCAACTGTTTCTTCATAAGAATGTTTGCACATCATGTGAAAATCACTGCTTCAAGAGGGATGGCATGTGAATGCGTTCTTTCCCCATGTTCAGTATACAGCTGATGTTGAAGATATCATAAAGACATGAGATTTACTACTTAGTAATGTGTTTTTGGTGTGTGTAGAAACTCCACGATTTACCATACCTTCTCCCGACAGTCCTTGGTGCACACAGGAGTGGGATTCAAGCAGTTGGCTTGCCTGCCAATGCACATGTAGGCTGGTCGTTTGCTCAAACACAGAGAGGCAAGAAACATAACGCTCACTTACTTAACATAAGAACCTACTGCATTGTGTTTCTAAGCCTTTTTCTGCATCTTGCAACACCTACGAATGCCAGTCAGGCTTTGGCACAGCCTTTCATTTCCCTGGGCAAAAAATTCTTGAATTGCGGACTAGTTTACAGAGTTGTCTTGCATTGCTAGCTCTGAAATTGCACCATAGTTCTGGATCTACATGTAGCAAGGAAGGCGGTGGCACTGATGTCCATACCTACAAACTAAAAACCCCGGAAGATTTTTGCTGCATTCACCTTTCCATCCGTCAGAAACATGGAACCACAGCTTTTCACCCATGTCAATCACAACCATCCCTGACTCAGCTACACCTGTAAGCACCTCTAACCTCAGGCCTCCTTGCACAGTGGTAATCCTTGCATTTTTTGTACAGAAACCAGCCAGAAATATCGTGCCTTCTCTCCATAATCACTAGCGCCCATGCTCCTGACACACATCATCCTAGACAGATGAGTTAACACCAAGCCCACGTAGTATGGCTTCAACCTCCTTCTTCCTGTTGTTTGCTGCCATCTCCAGAGCTGTCCATCCCTTGTGGTTGCACACCGTCCCATCCGTGGCGACTTGCACAGGTCCGGACTGGTCCAGGGTGAGCATGTTGGTGTTGGTGCTCATATTTGCACGGGACAGCTGTAGTGAGACCACTTCGACATGGCCACCCTCTGCGGCAGTGTACAGGGCATCAGAACCGTCGCGACGGGCAGCAGCAGCGTTGGCTCCGCCGGCAAGGAGCAATGAGCACGTTTCAAGGTGTCCTCCCCGTGCTGCGCACATGAGTGCAGTCCAACCAAGGGTGTTGGCAGCATTCACATCTGCACCGCCCTTCATGAGCACGTTCACAGTTTCAACAAGGCCCATGTTTGAGGCATCAATGACCGGCATGCATCCACTCCTGCTCCTGCAATTAACCACCGCCCGCTTTGCCATCAGACAGGAAGCAGTCTCTGTATGGCCTTCCATGGCCGCAAAATGCAAGGGCGTGTCCCCTTCACCATCGACAGCTGCGACATCTCCACCACGGTCAATGAGAAGCAGGAGTGTCTCCGTACGACCAAGAATAGCGGCAAAGTGGACAGCAGACCACCCTCCATCATCCCGTGCCGTCAGGGATGCTCCTCAGTCAAGAACAGCAGCGACAGCTTTTGGACCACCGTACGCCGCAGCACGCATCAGCGGCGTCCGCTTCCTCCCATAATGAGAATCCACTTGGGCACCAGCTTTAAGCAGCAGACGGACAACATGGGCTTGTCCATGTTCCGCAGCAATGTGCAAGGCAGTGCTTCCATCTGAACTCTTCATCTCAAGGAAATCCCTCTTCTCACCATGCCCACCTGTCTCCTTACCCTCATCTCGCTTTAGAAAGGATTCGGCTGCTTCATACCGTCCAGTATCTGCGGCCAGCATGAGTGGGGTCCACCCATCTGTGTTCACGGACTTTGCACTGGTGCTGCTCTTCAACAGCAGCAAGATTGCACTTTGTGTTCCTCAATGACATGCATAGTGCAGCCCTGTATTGCAACAGTTATCTTCTGCTTCTGCATCAGCGCCGTTTCCAAGCAAGAATGCAGTCCCGCGTTGGCTCACAACACAAGGCATGAGCGGAGGTGCACCAAAGTTGTCCTTGGCATCAACATCAACCCCCGGCAACGCCAACAGCACCTCCAAGGACCCAGTATGCCCATGCATTGCAGCAAGGTGGATGGCATGCCTTCAATTTGCGTCCCTCGCGTTCAGAAGGTGAAGACTGGCTGCACTGTCTCCTGCCTTTATAACCTCGTGCACAAGAAACTCGATCACGGATGCCCATCCAAAGCCAGTTGCGCACATAAGGGACGTGATCCCGCCTTCAGCTTCATCACTGACATCTGCCCCCCCTGCAGTAACAATTTCACTGCCTCCTTGTTTCCGCAATCCACTGCAATGTACACAGCCGAATGACCATTGAAGTCCCTGACCCCCACGTCAGCGCCTGCATCAAGCAGCACGTGCATCACTCCAAGCGCACCCTCAGCTGCTGCAAACATGAGGAGTGTCCAGCCTTCATCATCACGCGCATCCACATCCGACTTTCAATACGCCAGATGGCAATTGTCTAGAAAAAGGGTCCCGACATGGGAGGCCGCCAACCGCTCTTAAGATAACATATCACCCTCAAACGAGGGATCCACACTTAAGGTTCGTTTGTTTTACAACCTCACGAAGTCCGCATGTTGGTCTTTAGTGTCTACCTTTGGTTGGACACTGTGTGAGGAGTCTCAAAGGCAAGAACTATAAATGGATGCATGTAAGGTACAGGCTTTCAAACTTGCAAAGCTTTGCTGAAGCTTCTGCTTGTAGTGGCTTCCACTGGAGCCAACCTCAACCTACAGTCCTACTTGGCGCGTCCTTAGACCGCCAAGTGTCATCCTCAAGGCAGGCTCTCGTAAGCTGCCTAGAAGCTTCCTGTCCCAGTTTGGGATACAAGGAAAACTGCGGCCGTCGCGGGGTTTGAACCCGTAACCTCCCGTTTGAGACACCGGTGCCTATTCAACCAAACCAAAGATGTATGGTTCCTATAGTGAGCCACACGGGAAACAGCCATTATGGGCACTGCATTCCTGGCCCATCTCAGAATAGACCAAGGGCACATAATCCATAGAGTAGTGCATGCCTTGTCTGTATGTGTGGCTAGCTAGCTAGGCAGTGGACAAGGTGCATACTACTTCAACAAATCTCTCCCTTGCACCTCTGTCCATATGTCGCTTACTGGGCTCCATCAATGCCTTGGGGCTCACCCTTCCTCTGCCGCACTCCTCATGCCGAATCCATGAATGCCTGCATAGTGGAAGTCACTCTCTAGCGACTTGGTCATGGAGTCAGCAAGCATGCTCTTGGTTCCACAGTGCTGCAAGTCCACCACGTTCTTCATGACCAGGTCACGTGAATAGTGGTAACGTATGTCGATGTGCTTCATTCACCGGGAGATGATCTCGTCTTCAGCCATCAAGACGGCGCTCATGTTGTCCACGTGTACGACCGTGGCGTCCTTTTATGCCACTGTCATTTTACCAAGCAAGCTGCACAGCCATTGAGTCTCCTTGCACACCTCAAACAGAGCAACGTACTCTGCCTCACTCGTGGACAAGGAAACATAATCCTAATTCCTGCTGGCCCATGAGATGGCAGCGCCATTCAAGATGCACATGTATCCAGAGGTGGATTTCCTCT
This sequence comes from Penium margaritaceum, assembly GCA_023375785.1. Classification (NCBI taxonomy): domain Eukaryota; kingdom Viridiplantae; phylum Streptophyta; class Zygnematophyceae; order Desmidiales; family Peniaceae; genus Penium; species Penium margaritaceum. The sequence continues at coordinate 53,486 of SZWC01012175.1, read as the reverse complement.
CGCCGAGATTTCCTCCCTAGTTAGCGTTGGTGTAGCACTTCAGGCGAAGAGGGTCTGTTCCTTCTTGGCCTCCAAGGACGAGACCCATGTGATGTGTCTTCTGTAGATAGCACAAGATGCGCTTGATTGCATGCCAATGTTGTGGCCCAGGGTTGGCCACGAATTTGCTCACTTGTCCCACAACATAGTACATGTCCGGACGAGTCCCTACCATGGTGTACATGATGCTATCCACGGCGGACTGGTAGGGGATGTCTTGCATCTCCCTTTGTTCTGCTTCATTGCTTGGCGACATGGAGGCCTGTAGCTTTGCATCGGTCGTCATTGGGGTGTTGACAGGTTTGCAGTCTTCCACGTGGTAGCACTTCAGTACCTCACCGATGCATTTGGTTTGGTTGAGTTCGATGGTGCCTGCTACTTGGTTGCGGTGGATGGAAATCCCGTGGTAGTACTCGAGAGGACCCATGTCCTTCATCTTGGACCTTTTGCTGAGGCCAAACTTTAGCTCATCCAGCAGCTCGACCGAAGACGAGCAGATGATCAGATCATCCACACACAGTGCAACCAGCATCAGCCCTCTCCCATCATCGCGCATGTACATGCTCGGGTCATTCTGGCAATGCGCGAAGGAGAGGCAAGTCATGAAGTCGTCCATCTCTTTGTACCACATCCTTGGGGCCTGTTTCAGCCCGTAGAGCACTTTCACCAACTTGCACACCTTGCCCTTGGGAGCTTTGACTCCTTCTAGGACCTCCATCAGCACTTCCTTCTCAAGCTTTCCATATAGGAAAGTTTTCTTGACGTCCATCTGGTGTATCTCCAGGTTCTTTGTGGCTGCAATGCCAAGGAGAGAGCGGATGGAGGCAAGGTTCACGACGGGCACGAACGTCTCATCGTACTCGGAGCCTGGGCGTTGAGAGAACCCCTTAGCCACTACCCTTGCCTTGAACTTGTCGATGCTGCCGTCTTGCTTCTTCTTCACTCGGAGGACCCACTTGGATCTCACCCTGTGGGCCTTGTCGGGTCTATCCACCAGCACCCACGTGCCGTTCTTGGCAATGGACGCAAGCTCGCTTTCCACTACCTCCTTCCACTTAGCCGCATCTGGGCCATTCATCGCCTCAGCCACTGTGGATGGCTCTCCTTGAGCCATGCACGACCAGCCAAGGCCGGTCCAATCATCCTCATACCACAAAGGTGCTTTCTTTGCTTGCAAACTGCCCCGGAGTGCTGGTGCGGCTTCTTGCTTTGGCGTTGGTGCTTCCACAGGTGGTGGTTTGTCGTCATCGTCGTCGTCAGAAGAGTCGTCAGACTCCAAGTCAGACTCAGAAGCCTCGTACGCCTCAGTATTCGCGTCCATGTCAGATGCTGCATCATCCTTCACAACTACTCTCCCATTCCCACCACATGCTGGCAAAGCGAGCCAGTTGTCAGGTGCTTGGTCGCCGGACTCAAGCAACACTATCCACTCTCCTGATTTGGGAGCAAGGTTCGGGTCCAGCAGCTCTCCCTTTTCAAGGGTGCGTTCGTCAAACACAACGCCGCGGCTCCTCACGAGCTTGCCTGCTGCCTGGTCCCAAGGCCAATAGGCTTTGTGGGATGTGTCGTACCCAACCATGATGCACTTCCTGGAACATGCGTCAAGCTTGCCTCCACCTTCTCCCGACTGGATCTTCACCCATGCAGTTGACCCAAACACCTTCAGATGAGATGCGTTGGGTTTCTTTCCTGACCATGCTTCTTGTGGGGTCTTCAGCTTCTTTTCCTGCTCCTGTCCACGCTTCCGTAAGGCTGTCGTTGGTGTGAGGTTCAAGACGTAGCAAGCAGTTGTTGCTGCTTCAGCCCAAAATCAAGGTGGGAGCTTGGAGTCGAAGAGCATGTTTCGCACCATGCCGAGAAAGGTCTGGTTCATCCTCTTGGTAACACCGTTGCTTTTGGGGGTTGTAAGGGGTGGTTTGCTTGTGGCGGATGCCATGATGCTTGAGCCAAGGCTTGCATGACTTGTACTCACCCCCGTTGTCACTTCAAAGCATCTTCACCTTCTTGGACGTTTGCCGCTCCACTATGGCGACAAACTCAAGGAGCTTCTCCTTGACCTCTCCCTTTGTTTTAACGAAGTAGATCCACAACTTGCGGCTGTGGTTGTCAATGAAGGTCAGGAAGTACTTGCTTCCTCCGTTAGACAGTGTGCGGAAGGGTCCACACACGTCACTGTGTGTCAGTTCCAAGACGTGCTCCGCTCGTTGACCTCCTCTCCTAAACGGCTTCTTTTTTGCCTTCGCTTGGAGGCATGGTTCACACAATGCACACCCTCCGCCATGCTTCATGGTGCACCCTTCCATTCTGCAGACTACCTCTTGCTCCTGCATCTTCTGCAGCGTGTTGTTGGCCACATGGCCAAATCGCGGGTGCCACGGCTCAGCGTCAGTGTCCTTGGTTGATGTGGCGGTCGCAGCGATCGCCTATGGTGCATCCTTTGGATCCGGTGCCACTGTCTTGGTGGCACATGCGAGTCCCTCATCCGACGCCTTGGGGACTTTGGTTTGAAGCACGTAGAGGCTGTCGGCTCTTGGAACTTGAAGCATGAGATCATTTTTGGTGTACAAAATCTGGATGTCCTCGTTTATTAGGGCCACCGCTTCCTTGTTGGTGAACACCGCTGTCATGTTCTTGTCGGTGATTTGTGACATGGACAGCAAGTTGGCTGGGAAGGAGGGCATGTACACCACCTTTTGAAGGTTGACTACCTTCTCTGCACCATTCACGTTGAACGTGATCACCTTGTCCCCTTCGCCCATGGTTTGGACGACGTCGCCATTTACACACTTGATGCGCATCATAGATTCAGCCATGGAGACAAATCCACCCTGCTCTTTTGATGAGTGTTGGTTGGTGCCCGAGTCAAGGGCAAATGCCTCGGGCCTAAGGATCGATGCGCCCTTCATGGGCAGCCCCCTAGCCATCATGTTGGTGAGCTCCTTCTTCTTCTTTCCACCTCTGTTCCTGCCTTCTTTCTTGGGACTACGGCAGTCCCTAGCCCAATGCCCAGCCTTCTAACAGTTGTGACAGTTGCCGGGCTTCTTAGAACTCTTCCCGCCACCATTGGCTTTCCCTCCACCTCCACCGCTTCCGCTCTTGCCTTGACTGGAGCGAGAGCTTGCACCTTCTCCGCTGAAGTGAGAGGCATAGGCTGAGATGTTTGCCTCATTGCCACTGCGTCGCATGGACTCGTCGCAGACGTGTTTCATGACAACCTTGTACGTCAGATCTGCCTTCGTCCAACTGCCAAATACGGTGATCAAGGATCCCCAGCTTTCCGGCAGCGCCATTTGAAGGATCATGGCACACATATTGGAGTCGAGATTTCATTCCATTTGCTGGACCTCTTGCAGCACATTGTAGAACGACTGCAAAAATGTGGCTATCGATTCTCCTTCGCTCACCCTCATCAACCTTTACCTTTGGAAGATGAAGAGTCGGTTTGCTAGGGCGTTTGATTGATACACGCGTGCGAGGTTTGCATAGGCCTTGGCAGCCAACGTACATCCTGTGATGTGGGAGTGTTGAGTCTCGTTGATGGACGTCACAAGAATGGCGAGAGCTATGTTGTTCTTCATTGTCCATGCTGCAAGGTCAGCCGCATACGTCGTCACCGTCGCATCGGCGGGTGCTATCTCGGTCCCTTTTAGGATGTCGAGGTAGCCACAAACGTCCATGACAATCTCAAACTGCCAAATTCATAGGGACAACCCTGTCCCAATGAATTTGGACATACCCGCCTCAAGGCGGGCTTGAGTCTGATCCGCCATTTCCTGTGGTTGCTCGTCTTCTCTGCTTTGCTGCTACTCTTCTTTGTTGAGGCCGATGAGGCTGATGAGGCTTCTGACTGCGACCGTTGTCAAAGGTAGAGTTCGTTACGTTGCATACCCCTCCCACCGATGATCGCCTAATGCGATGGTGCTGTCGTGAGGGAATGGACTCGGGGTCGTACCACCTTCTAAAATGGGGTAGAGCTTAATCCAGTTGGGGCTCGAGGGTCTTGTCCAACATGGACAGAGCTGTTCCTTGTCCCCTAGTCCGCCACATGCACGCACCCTACCTGAAGAAGCCGATGGAGCCAATGGAGCACATTGGAAGCGTCCGATACTCGTGTACCTGTTCTACCTGTGCGCCGTGCAAGACCACGCTCTAGTCGGTCTTGGAAGCGTGCCTTAGAACCAAAAGTGTGGGCCCATAACCCTTAGTCAATGCGCCGGATAGCAACGGTATAGAAAACGGGTCCCGACATGGGAGGCCGCCAAGCGCTCTTGGTGTTGCAACCAAGATAACATATCATCCTCGAACGAGGGATGTACACTTTAGGTTTGTTTGGTTTGCAACCTCACGAAGTCCGCATGTTGGTCTTTAGTGTCTACTTGTGGTTAGACACTCTGTGAGGAGTCTCAAAGGCAAGAACCGTAAATGGATGCATGCAAGGTACAGGCTTTTAAAGTTGCAGAGCTTTGTTAAAGTGGCTCCACTGGAGCCAACCTCAACCTACAGTCCTACTTGGCACGTCCTTAGACCGCCAAGTGTCATCCTCAAGGCAGGCTCTAGTAAGTTTCCTAGAAGCTTCCTGTCCCGGTTTGGGTCACAAAGAAAATTGCGGCCGTCGCGGGGCTTGAATCTGCGACCTCTGGGTTGAGACTCTGGTGCTTATTCAACCAAGCCAAAAAGGTATGGTTCCTATGATGAGCCACAGGGGACATACCCATTATGGGCAGTGCATTCCTGGCCCATCTCGGAACAGACCAAGGGGACGTTCTCCATAGAGCACTGCATGCCTTGTCTGTATGTGTGGCTAGCCAGCTAGGCAGTGGACAAGGTGCATGCTATTTCAACACCGACCCGGCGGAGAGGAGAAGGGAGGCGAGAGAGGCTGTGCCTGTCATCACACAGTGGTGGAGGAGAGTACAGCCCGCGCCATCAAGAGCACAAGTTCTCCCTCCCTTCTGAACAAGGACCTTGGCAGCTTCGAGATTCCCGCGTGAGACAGAAAATGTCAATGCAGTCCACTTGTGAACTTCCTCCTCCGCCTCCAAATCAGCGCCATGCTCAATGATGAGGTGCTTGACCATGTCAGGATGGCCGCCTGCAGCAGCCGCCATCAAAAGGGTAGTCCCATCAGTTCCACGCACGTTCATGTCAACTGGGCCGCTGCTGATTAGGTGTGAGACTCTGCTGCAGTCCCCTACAAGTACAACGGCCATCAGTTCGACCAGGCCGGAAGGTGAGCTCTCCCATGGGTTCGGTGTTTGCACTGCCTCAGACTCGCCGCTACCCCTTCTTGTAGGCCCATCTGAAACGGAGAGAGGAGGGGATGGGAGGAATGTCAGAAGCTAACCCACTCATCACATCCACAGGGAAAAGCGGTCTCAAAGAGAAGTAAGCTTCTACTGAATGCAACCGACTCAATGCAGCCTCTCAGTTCACCGTTCTGAATAAGAATGCCTTAAGGCATCCTCACAGTTCACTGAATGAAAAGTAAGCGTTCAAAGAACAAGAATGCTTTAAGGAAGCCTGGCGGCTCAAAAATTAAAGTCAAGCATTCACGTAATGAAAATGCTTCAAGGCCGCCTGGCGGCTCAATGAAGGAGAGGCAAGCTTTCAGTGAATGAGAACTCCTCAAGGCAGCCTGGCGGTTCACTGATGAATTGGTAAGAGTGCACTGAAGTAAAATGCTTCAAGGCAGTCTGGAAGCTCACTGAATGAAGATTAAGATAGTGTTCACAGAACGAGCATGCCTTAACACAGCCTGACGGCTCAAGGAATCAGAAGAAAGCGTTCACTGAATGAGAACGCCTCAAGGCCCCCTGGCGGCTCACTGAATGAAAGAGTTCACTGATTGAGAAGGCCTCAAGGCAGCCTGGCGGTTAACTGAATGAAAAGTATGCGTGAACTGAGTAAGAACACCTGAGGCCGCCTGGCGGTTCATGAAATGAGAAGTAAGCGTGAACTGAAAAAGAATGCCTCAAGGCAGCCCGGCGGTGCATTGCATGAGAGGTTAGTGTTCATTGATTGAGAATGCCTCAAGGACACATTGTGAGTCACTGAATGAGAGGCAAGCCTTCATCGATTGAGTATGCCTCAAGGTAGCCTTCCGATTCCTTGGTTGGAGCACTTTTGTAAACACCATATGTCCCTGCAGCCAGAGCCCACGAGTAGAACCCATCTGTTCGTGACATCCAGTCAGCCCCGTACCCTTTTCGCCTGAATCGCGAACGGATGATAACTGTGCAAACGTGGATGTGACGGCGTTCAGGCTCTCAAAGAAGTCGGATGAGCCCCGTCGATGCGCCATTTGTGGTGTGTGTGTGTGTGTGTGTGTGTGTGTGTGTGTGTGTGTGTGTGTGTGTGTGTGTGTGTGTGTGTGTGTGTGTGTGTGTGTGTGTGTGTGTGTGTGTGTGTGTGTGTGTGTGTGTGTGTGTGTGTGTGTGTGTGTGTGTGTGTGTGTGTGTGTGTGTGTACCAACGGGCGTGCGGACAGCCACACTCGAGTTGTCTGTGGTGGCTGGCGCTGCTAGTTTGGGGGTGCCCGTCAGCGCACTGTGTCGAAAGCTGCAAACACGTTAAGATGTGAAGAAAAAAAGCAAGCAAGCTGCAGCAGCTGTGGAGCGGACGAGGTATAATTGGGCAAAAGCACATGTCCGCAGAAATTTACTACCCGCGCAGATCCGGGCCATGCCAGATCCGTAGACGACGACGCCGCCGTTGCTATCGTCCTACCACCACCTCAGTAGTGTCGCACTCGACTCCTCGCAGGCAGCTAGAGCTCGGACCTGAACTAGCGCACTGAGCAATTTCCTTTTTGCCAACGGCTGCAACTGAGTTCGGGGGGTGACTACCTCGGCACCCATACACGCCCAGGAGAAGAACCCCAATCCAAAGGGTAGAACTCATGGGGGGAGGGTGAGGAGAATCTTACCATGAGTTACAATACAAATAGAAACTTCATATACGCTAGGTATCATTGATGAAGAAATTACACAAGTACATAGGGAAGTAAAAACATGCATGAAAAGATTTCAATCTAAGGAGGTATGTACATGTACGGCATGGTACATGTACGGTTGAGCCCACAATGCTACCAAACAATATTTAAATGTTCAAACAAGAGGTCATCCAAGCATAATAAAAGAAGAGGTTTCATGAAACAGTTTCCCCTGGCCGTGATGGACTGAGGTGGGAGGGCTGCCAAAAAAAAACAAAAGTTACACAAGGAAAAGGGAAAAGGGTAAAGTAAGGCTTTTTTCCAACAATCACTAGAGGCAGATGATAGATGTAGCTGAGTTTGCACTAAATTCATTATTACATTCCCCTCATTTTGTCCTTTTGAGGAGAAATACCTAACTTGACATTAGAGTTTAACCAAGAATTCAACGCGGACCCCAAACATTGGAAGCTTAGACAAAATGTAGGTGAGGGTACTTCCACCAGAGTGGAAAGGCAGATGAGAGGCATAGTTCACGATAAGGCTGACAACTAAGGAAGTTACCTAGTCCAATGGTGTAGAGATTTTTTGACAACAGGATTTTGGCTTTCTGCCTCCTATGATTCATGGACGTGGAAGCAATAAGCAACAAGTGATGCCTTCAACAGTGAGGGAATAGAGCTGATGGCGGATATCAACATGGAGAATGAGTGAGACCCGCACCTCAACTGGTTGTTTAGGAAGAGTTACAAACCGTTTGGTGCACACCAAAAAACCACATCCTCGTATCTCCCAGAGATGAACGCCAACAAATGCTATTGAAGCACTTTGATGACCTTGTTCTTGGTGGACACTTCAGCTACGACAAGACATTAAAAAATCCCGAGAAAATTTTCTTGTGGGACAATCTACAAACGAACAGAGCCAATTACTGCAAGATGTGGAACGTGTGATGACGTAGTAAGTCAAGATGAAACAAACCCCTAGATTTGCTTCAACCACAAGGGTTACTGAAGGAACCATGGTCGGACACATCCATGAACTTTGTGTCTACTTTCCTTTTCACACCGGACAGGTTTGCTGCAATTCTTATCGTGGTTGATCACTTCTCCAAGATGTCCCAACTCATCCCGACTATGATGACGGTCATCAGCAAGGGAACACTGTGAAGTTCCATATGCTTGAACAATCATCCGCTTGAACAACTCCTTGGAACCATGTGGCAGCCACATGGCACTTATTTGGTGGTCTAGCTTCCAAACACCGAGCTCATATCGACCTCCGCAACCTACAACTCCACAACAACGGAGGTTGTTTACGGAAAACTCTTTGTAGCTGTGGTGTGTTTGCAGCTTTCAAGAAAAGTACCCGTAGTGGACATCGAGTGGCAGTACCTTCATAACATCTTGGATGTGATGTTTCAAACTCTCACAAAGACACCATACAAAGTTAAGCAAGTATCCGACAAGCATCCAACAGTCACCAATTTCTACACCGATAATTTTGTTCTACTATGCTTGGTGAACACGGCACTTTTAAAGAATGTGCAGAACTAAAATCCATGTGGTTAGGCATGTTTGCCATCAAAGAGATGCAAAACATGTCTCAAAGATTTGCTTACCTGACAGCATTGACATCCACCCAATAGTCCATGTCAGCTGACTCAGATTCTACCGAGACGACATTGAGAACTTCCCTCGGAAGGAGGCATCCACGCCCCCTCCTGTACAAATAGAGGAGGATACAAAACATGAAGTAAAACGAATCCACTTACACCAAAAACAAGGAGATGTTATAGATTAATTCATCAAGTGTGAGGACTACGACACGTCCCATAGTAGTTGGGAGTCAACGAAAACCCAAGAGAAGTTAATTAATAGATAGATCTTTTATTTAGTAAGTACCAATCTATGTCTCCAATTTTTCCAAGACACTACGCCTAAAACAAAGGAAAGTGGAGAGTGAAGAATCCCTGAACTATGCAAGTTGGCATTTTTGTCAATACATTCATGCCCAGCGCATGCCGGCTGTCATATTTTCCCGCTAATTGGCCGTAGGTATGGCTAAGCACCTTGACCTGTTACGCCAGACGGTACGTAGGTGGGTCACAGGAAAAATGTACAGAGCTAAAGATGATTTAGGAAAATGGCACACTTGAGTAATTTGGAAATACAAGTAAGCGCACCTTGAAAATAAAACATGTTGGATGTATAACAACGAAAACAAGAAAAGTACATACTTAGGGTTATGGGTACAAGAGTCGAGTGACACGTGTGAAACCATGTCATGACAGGCTACTTCGGTTAACTTCACCAAGACATTGAGAAATTTCAAGAATACTAAGGAGCTTTTTCCTAAGAGTAGCGTCGTAAAGATGATGACCAAATAGCTTCAACATGCTAATACACCGTACTGGTATCTAAAAGGTGTTTAAATTGTGTTTTCAATGTCTTTTTGGCTTTGTCCCTAATCATGGTACCTACACTTGTGCTTGTCCTCAATTCGTGACAAATCATTCTTTATTAGTTTGTCATTTGCCTCCCTTGCGTGTAATAGGCACATCTAGAGTAAGCCAGACAATGCCAACAGCACTGATCACGGCTCGCGGCTTCCTTGAAGATATAATCTGACTGTGGATTTGGAATCTACAGGAAACACCATGCATGATCGATCCAAGAACAGGGTCGATCTATCGAGAATTGAGGAAGTTCCGCCCGGCCAAAGGTTGGACCTACCGAGGGGAAACCAGGTGACAGGAATTCATCCCCTAGGACCAAGGCTCGAATGTCGGAAGGCCCAACAAAGCCGAAGCGCCCCTTGGGTCCCGGTTAGGCAATGAATCAAGGATGAAGGGCCAAGGGCACTTCAGAATGGCGCCCCGATGTGTTTTTTCCAGAAAGGGGGCTTCGAGCGGCCATCACAGCCACTAGTGGTGCTGCCAGGTGCAGATGGCTGTGGTTCACCGAAACGGCCATGCATCAGCCGTTCCTACACAGAATGATGTGATTCTTGGTGCATTGGAAAGCTGGAACAATGAGCTACGTGAAGCTGAGTCAATAACGCTCATCCCAGGCCCGTACAGAGACGCGTACGGGTCGACGACCTCGGATTGCCCACGATGTGTCATCATGTACATATTGTCTTGTATGTTGACACTTGGAGAACAAGTACAGTTTACTCCCACTTTGCCACACGGGTTCCCGTGCTCTCCCAAGACGATCCTATGCTTACACGAACCCGGGAAGGTGTGCACTGGCCTCCCCTTGGTTGCCGTTGCCGCCGTTTGGTGCCTACACCATCCGGTTGAAGCTAGCACACCATGCCTGGTTTACACTTGGTATCAGAGTCACCCTTGGCTTAGGGGCACAATTATCTATGTGGCAACCTCTTCTGGTCAGCTTAGACCAGCACACATCTCATCTCTTAGGCAGATCTGTGTCCAAGGCCAACCACGCACTCCCGTGACAGTACGATAACCGGAGGACCCGTTGAGGACAAAGTAATACCGGGTGCAGAGATGACTTCATCCGGCATGTTCACAACGGCTGCGGCGTTCGACGCACGAGGAAAAGTGACAGCAGCCTCAGCATTCCAGGAGTTGCTCGTCAACATGCGGGCCAAAATGGACCTGTTGGAGAAGCAAATTGTGTATCTTAATCAAGAGCTCGTGAAGCGTCCAGTGACAACACCAGTGGCAGTTGCCATCGCTAACGGACCTACGTTGGGTGTCCCGAGCCCGCCCAAGCCGCAGCCATTTGACCCATCGAGGAAGGATGGGCTAGCTGCACACACTTGGATACTCGGACTAGAGCTGTACTTCACTGCCATCGGCGTGGATACCTTAAGGTACGAGGTGCGCCGTGATTATGCCGTGACCCTGTTGAAAGAGGCATCGTTGGATTGGTGGGCCAATGTGATGCGGTCCAATCCACATGGCAGTGGAGCAGCAATGGTCGCCGGCATTGTGGCCGCGACCAGAATCTCAACCCCACCAGCTCCAACATGCAGCACTAGCGACCCTACCTTGAAATGGCCCACTTCGTGAAAGGAGTTCACGGAGTCATTCATTAAGCGCTTCACAGTAGGTGACATGAGGAACAACGCGCGTGTCAAGCTGCCTTGGCTACGCCAAAGTAGTAGCGTCACCAACTACAACCATAGGTTTTGTGAGATGGTCGCAAGCTCTGGCTTCGCTTCCCATGAATTGTGCTTCTACTACAGCAATTGCCTCAAGAATAATGTCCGTGCTGTGACGGTGATGCATGACCTCAACGATGACCTAGTGGGAATGATCACAGCCGCAGAACGGTATGACTCTTGTGTGCAACATGCTCATGCCAACAGTCACAACTCTTTTAATGGTGGTACAGCAAGGGGGCCGACAGCGATGATGCACCCATGGTGTCAACAGAGGGGCGCCCGGCGTGACGGTCACACGCCGAGCCCTTGGGATAAACATCCTAACCCTCGACCCCTTGGTGTGTGGGCCGGCCCTTGAGATATCGCACGACCCTCTCCTAGCAGCAAGACCGCTGCTAGTGACTGAGGTTCCCGCCGTGTGACTCTCCCGGCGACGTTTGCACCAAGGTGCGCTACAGAAGACTTGTACGATCCAATAGGCGTGTGCAAGGCGATGCTTGGAGAAAAAGGAGAGTTGGGCAAGGAATGAATCCTTTGAATTGATAAATCAGTACAAGGCAATGTACAGAGTCTCTAGGTAAGATTGGCATGCCTAGAACAACCCCTAGGTGTCCTTATGTACCAGCCCCTATCAGCCAGCCGAAAGCTCCTCGGCGCTCCAAAGCCTTCTATCAAGGCACATTCATGCAAATAACACATGCATCATCTATTACACACCACGAGCTTTCCAATGCACCAAACAACGCCTCAATCCGTGAAGAAACGGCTAAGATGTAGCCGTTTGAGTGCTCCACGCGTGACGGCCGCTGGCAGCACCGCCAGCGGAGGTCACGGCCGCCCGAAGCGCCCTTGCTTGCAAATGCAGCTCCAGCCGCCATCCCGAAGTGCCCATGGATCCCAATGAACCTTGCCTCATCGGCTGAGCATCCATCCAGGGGTGCTTTGGCTGCAGTGGGTGAGAAAGTGGCTCCGCCGTGCGCGGGGTCGAGCCGGTATGTCTCCTGTTTTTTTTAGGTGCACCTCCCACCTTTGCACGGCCGTAGCTTTCTTGTCCCTGCACCGAATGACCCAGCTCTTGGGTTGATTTCATATGGTTTTTCACGTAGAATACAATGGAAGCATCAAAACATTATCTTTTCTCAGCATGATGACGTATTCACTGCCTTAACCGGCGGCTCCCAAAACATCACCCCCCCCCCTCCGAGGGTGCACCGTCCCGGTGCGCTCCTGGTACGCTCGGAGGACTGTGTTGACAGCATCGCCCCTGTATGAATTGGCTTTTGGGATCCAGCAATTGTTCTCAGGCCCATAGCTAAGCCATTGCACCAGGTACTGCCACCTGTTACCTCGTCGGCGGTGCCAGAGAGTTTTCTCCACCACATACTCTTCTTCACCCTCCACAAAGAACGGTGGAGGAGGAGTCTGCCCCCGCGTCACGAACTGTGTATCCGGCTCCTTTCAGGCCTTGAGAAGAGAAGCATAGAACACGGGATGGATCCCATTGTTGTCTGGCAGCTCCAACTCGTAGCTCACCGTGGACCGCTTCCCCTTGACCAGAAAAGGACCCACCCACCGAGGCTTGAGCTTGTCGCCGCCCACCCCTGCCAGCTGCAGGTTCCGCGAGCTCAACAGCACCTTTTGTCCCATCGAGGACTGCGCGGCTGTCCGGACTTGTCTGCTTGCCACTTCATTTGCTGCTACGCCTTGTGTAGCGCCTTGCGTACGCCGCGCCACACCTCTGTGAAGTCATTTGTAAACTGCTGCACTACGGGTAGGTCCGATCCCATTTCCATGCCTGAGGGACATACAGGATGCACCCCATACACTACCTCAAAGAGAGACCTCCCCGTAGAGGCATGCACTGCTGAGTTGTAGGAAAAATCAGCCACCGGGAGCTTGCATTCACATCCCTCGCCATCCGGCTCCAAGATCCCCCGCAGTAGCTGCTCCATGGTCTGATTAGTGCGCTCAGTTTGGCCATCAGTTTGGAGATGGTAGGCCAATGAAAGAGCCACACGGGTACCCAGCTTCTTGAAGAGTTCATCCCAAAACTGGGAGGTAAAGCCCGGGTCACCGTCCGAGACCATGCACTTCGGCACGCCATGCAGTTTGATGACGTGTTGCAAGAGAAGTTGAGCCGTCTCTGCTGCCGTGACCTTCTCCGCACATGGAATAAAGTGCGCCATTTTGCTCAACCGGTCCACCACCACCAGCACCATGGTGTTGCCCGTTGCATTCTGTGGAAGACCCCCCACAAAATGAAGTGAGTTGTCCGCCCATGGACGTTCCGACACCGGTAGCGGCTGCAGCTCCCCTGGCGTCCGTGCCCTCTGTGACTTGATTCTTTGGCACATGTCACAGCCGCTCACGTAATCCTTGTAATCTGCTCCCATCATCGCCCACAAATATTGGCACGCAAGTGTCTTGAAGGTCTAGTCATGGCCGAAATGACCACTGTAGTGCGAGTCGTTCGCCTCTTCCAACAGCGCTTACCGCAACGACGCACTTCGTGGAACCACGATCTGGTTCCCCTTTTCAAGTGGCCAATACTGGCCGTACCACTTGCACCCCTTCACCGTACTTCCGACAAATTCCTCGTCCTCCGCATACCCATGTGTAAACAATCTGCGGATGATTGTAGATCCCGCGAGCACCGTGATGGCATGCACGCCCAAGTCCGGGCGACGCGAAAGCGGGTCCGCTGGGTTGATCCTCCCTGGTTTGCACTGGATCTCATAGTCAAAGCCGCCCTCCAGTGGCTCCATCCGCCGTGCTTGACAATGACTCATGTTTGGCTTCGACTTGAGGTACTTGAGCGCGTAGTGGTCTGTGTACACCACACACCGCCATGCCTCGAGATAGCACCTCCACTGCTTGAGGGCCTGGACCACTGCGAGCATCTCCTTCTCGTGGATTGGGTAGTTGAGCTCGGCCCCTTTAAGCTTCTTGGAGTAGTATGCAATGGGCTGCAACCCCTTCCCTTGGTCCTGCATCAGCACCCTACCGATCGCACCAACACGTACTCCTTCTTCATGTCCGGATGCACCAACACTGGCACTTGACACATGGCAGCCTTCATTCCACCAAAGGCTTGCCCCTCCTTTGCACCCCACTCCCATTGGCGTCCGTTCTTGAGCAAGTCTGTCAAGGGTGCTCCCATTGCCGCGTGCCCCCAGATAAACCTCCGGTAGTAGTTCGTAAAACCCAAAAAAACCTGGATGTCTCGCACGCACACCGGCTTTGGCCACTCATTCACTGCTTCCACCTTTTCTGGGTCCATGCGGATCCCCCTCCCGCAAACAATGTGCACGAGGAACTCCACAACCTGCTTGGCGAATTCACACTTGCTGAGCTTACCAAACAGCCGCTCCTTTCTCAACACTTCCACCACCGTCTGTAGGTGCTCTTGGTGTTCCTCCATCGTCCGTGAGTAGACAAGGATGTCGTCGAGGAAGACGACCAAGAACTAGTCCAAGTAGGGATGGAATACCCGGTTCATCAGCACCATGAACGTAGCTGGAGCATTTGTTAGCCCATAAGGCACAAGATCACGAGATACTCAAAGTTCCCATAGCGTCCGCAACGCGGTTTTGTCCACATCGTCCAATGCAATGTGGATTTGGTCGTATCCTGACCTGCGGTCTAGTTTGCTGAAGACACGCACGCCTCGTAGCTGGTCAATCAATTCCTTGGCCCGTGGCAATGGGTAGCGGTTCTTCACCGTGGTGTTGTTGAGAGCCCGGTAGTCCACGCACATCTGCAGCTTTCCTGAATTCTTCTTGATGAACAACATTGGCACCGCGTATGGAGACACCGACGGTCGAATGAAGCCTTGGTCCACCAACTCCCCCAACTGTTGTTTTAGCTCCACAAGCTCCGTGTCGCTCATGCCGTTGTAAGACCGCACCATTGGTGACGACCCTGGCACCACCTTGATCTTGTGGTCAATGTCATGTTGCAGTAGCAGCCCCTTCGGTAGCTCCTCCGGCAAAACGTCCGCAAACTCCTTGAGCACCTCCCCAACACCGGGAGGCAACTCTGGAGCTCCCGCGCCTTCCACCGGCTGCCCCACCGCTGCTTCAACCGCTGCAATCTGCTGCTCTGCTGCTTGTTGTAGACGCAACCATGCCAAGTAAACCTGGTCACCCTTGCGCTCGCACCG
This sequence comes from Penium margaritaceum, assembly GCA_023375785.1. Taxonomy (NCBI): domain Eukaryota; kingdom Viridiplantae; phylum Streptophyta; class Zygnematophyceae; order Desmidiales; family Peniaceae; genus Penium; species Penium margaritaceum. The sequence goes on along the minus strand of SZWC01012175.1, from coordinate 38,215 downwards.
CTTCAACTGCTGCAAGTTGATGACGCGCAGCTGCTTCCCCGCTTCCGCCACTTCCGACTCCTTCCCCTCACCTCGCCACAACGGCAGAGTGAGATTTTTCCCGCCCGCTTTTACGAACACCCGGTTGCACCTCCAATCCACCTCCGGATTCCAGACGTGAAACCAATCCCGGCCAATCAAGCAATCGTAATCGTCCATGGGACAAGTGTGGAACTCCATGTCACACACCAACTAACCCATGTGGACCTCGTGCTTGACGAGAGGCTTGCCGCACTCCACCACTCCGGACACCTGTCACGCCTTGGCCGACGTCCCCGGCTGCCGTGCGAGCCCCAACCCCATTGCCAACCTGTTGTTGAAGAAGCTATGGCTTGCACCGCCGTCCAGCAGCTTGCCATGAAACTCCCCTCCGGAATCTCAAAAACCAGCTCCAAGGTGATCCTCGGAAACTGTCGGGTCTCACCTTCATTCCGCAACAGCACTTGAGGTAGCTCCTTCATTGGCAAAAGCCTTTCAGGGCTGGTACTGTCCTTTGCGGATGAGAGACTTGCAGTAGTAGTTCGTCCCCTCCTCACTGTTGTTGCCCGTTTCCCTGCTATGCCTTACGATTGGGGCAATCCCGCTTGTGATGACCCTCCTCACCACAAGTCCAGCACTTGCCTCTCGGTCTTGGCTGTCCGCCAATACTTCACCCAGCTTGGATTGGATCCACCTCCATGGGCACAGCCTGACCCGGCTGCTCCACCAGTGGTTGTCTTGCATAGCTGGTCAGGCGCGCATTGTAGCTTACCACGTCGATGCGCTCCGTCGTCGAGACCAACTCTGCAAAGGTCCGCAACCCGAGCACCGCGAGTTCACGCTGGACGTGCAGCTTCAGGTCGTCATGGTAGCGGTCGTACGCCTCCGCGTCCGAGAGGTTGTCAATCTGCGCCGCCAAAGCCATGAAGCGTGTGGTATAGTCCTGGACCGATCCACAATGCTTGACGTACTTGATCTTATCACGTGCGACCCGAATGGCGTTGAGGAGGTAGAAACGCGCCTGGAGCATCATCTCGAACTGCTCCCACGTCTCTGGTTTCTCCGTCAACGCCCGCACACCGAGCTGCACTTCCCGCCCCAGCCATAGATTTCAACAGTGGCTGAAGCCATGCACTGGTTCACCGTGAAGAGCCACTTGCATGCATTGATTTTACTGGTGTAGAACTCCAGCTCCTTCGGCTTGGGCCACAAAACAGCAGGTGCGGATGCCAATGCAACAGTCCCCAACGCACTGCTCCCTTTGTTGACGTACCTCGCCTCAACCTCCGCGCAAAGCTGTTGGTTCTCTTGAGGCAAATCCTCAAGAGCACGAAAGATCTCCTCCATGAGGTAGGCATGGTTGCATGTCGCTGCTGTCATGGTTCCGGTTGTGACGAAACAATTGTGGCCAAATGCAGTTGTGGCAGATCTGCCGCCTCCCTTGGGTCCGCGCAAAGCCGAGCGAACGTCCACATGCTCTGATACCAAATATGAACCGAGGGGCGCCCGACGTGACGGTCACACACTGAGCCCTTGGGATAAACCTCCCAACCCTCGACCCCTTGGTATGTGGGCCAGCCCTTGAGATATCGCACGACCCTCTCCTAGCAGCAAGACCACTGCTAGTAATCGAGGTTCCTGCTGTGTGACTCTCCCGGCGGCGTTTGCACCAAGGTGCGCTGCGGAAGACTTGTAGGATCCAATAGACGTGTGTAAGGTGATGCTTGGAGAACAAGGAGAGTTGGGCAAGGAATGAATTTTTATACTTGATAGATCAGTACAAGACAATGTACAGAGTCTCTGGGTAAGATTGGCATGCCTAGAACAACCCCTGGGTGTCCTCATGTACCAGCCTATATGAGCCAGCCGAAAGCTCCACGGCGCTCTAAAGCCCTCTATCCGGGCGCATTCATGCTAATAACACATTCATCATGTATTACGTGTCACGAGATTTCCAACGCACCAAAGAACGCCTCAATCCGTGAAGAAACGGCTAAGTTATGGCCGTTTGAGTGCTCCACACATGACGGTCGCTGGCAGCACCGCCAGCGGAGGTCACGGCCGCCCGAAGCGCCCTTGCTTGGGAATGCAGCTCCAGCCGCCATCCCGAAGCGCCCACGGACCCCTATGAACCTTGCCTCATTGGCTAAGCGTCCATCCAGGGGGGCTTTGGCTGCAGTGGGCGAGAAAGTGGCTCCGCCGTGTGCGGGGTCGAACCGGTATGTCTCTTGCTTTTTGGAAGTGCGCCTCCCACCTTTGCACGGCCATAGCTTTCTCGTCCCTGCACCGAATGACCCGGTTCTTTGGTTGATTTCACACGGTTTTTCACGTAGAATACAATGGGAAAATAAAAACATGCATCTGACCTCAGCATGATGACGTAATCACCGCCTCAACCGGCGGCTCCCATAACACATGGAGATCAAAGCGTTGCAACAGCACAAATGGTACAACTGTTGCAAGTTTGGCCACATTATGCATGATTGTCAGAGTGCAAAGAAGGGCCACTGCAAGGATAAGTAACAAGTGAAGGGGAAGCAAGCTATGAAGGAAGCAGAGAAAGCAACAAAGGAGTCGGGAAACGAGGAGAGCCGGGAGTAGATGACGTTACTCCTGGCTCCTCTCAGCCCAATCCGCCAGTTGACTGTCCACCCAAACGTCTTGTGGAAAAAAAGGGGATTTTTGAGATCAAGGCATGGGACGCGGGGTATGAGGTGGAGCAGCCTGCACTTCTCTTGGAGGTGTGAGTGAAAGGCGTCAAGGAGGAAGTGGAGAGTCTGTTGGATTGTGGCGCAAGCCACATTTTTATGAGCATGGAGTGTGCTCGGAGGTGGGGCCATGCGCTCACAAGCAAGAAGCAGACCGCTAACTAAGTGGACGGCATCATTGAAGTGGGGTAACTGACCCGTCTCCTCTCCCTTTGCATGGGGAAGCTTCGTGTGAAGACCGTATACCGGATGTGCGCGATGAATGATTACGATGTGATCCTCGATCGTGACTTCCTACGCAAGTACAACCTCGTCTTCAATTGGAAGGTGTGCACCGTCTCTTTCAAGCTCAAAGACAAGGATCATCCCCTACCTACGTGGTCCGAGGAAGAGGCCGTGGAGGAGGAGACATGCGAGGTGGAAGCATTGCAGCAGTCGACGCGTTGCAAGGAGGAATCGGCGCCGTTGACGTTGAACTTGTTGTAGCTCAAGCACACGATTCGAAAGAAGGAGCAGTTTTTTTGGAGTTTGTGCGAGACGTGAAGGATGATTTTGACAAACCTGAGGACGTGGCACCTGCTATGGCGCATGGGGTGACTCGTGAGCAGCTGGGGATCCAAAGCAAGTTTTTCGTAGTACCCGAGGAGCTTCGGAAGGTGTATACAGAATTCAAGGACGTGTTTCGCGACATTCTCTCGGCGGGTCTAGCACCAAAGCGGGATGTGGATCATCGCATTGACCTCAAACCTAGAGCGCATCCGCCTTTTCAGGCAACATACTCCATGAGCGACGCGCAAATGTAGGAGCTCAAGAAGCAGCTGACCGAGATGATGGAGCAGGGCTTGATCCGCCCATCCTCGTCTCCTTCCGCTCGTTTATGGTTAATCACCTCTCAGAAATACACTCTTCATACAGTGCATATGTCAAATGTAAGCCTTTGGAATTTTCATAGGACCTTCATGGAAATCACGTTACAATTCACTTTACTACGTATGTTCATACACATTAGCATGCATTTGTATGCCTTAACATGCGAAAGTTCTTGGAAGGCTGGTAATCAAAATGCAAAAACTCAACAAAAACCATGCTTTCTTTTTCCACAACTCCATTTACAGTTTCCTTAAACAGACGTACATTTGTCCTTAGACCATAAAAATGCTACCACTATAAAGAATCAAAACGCCTATTCCTGGACACGGAACTAGGTAGAGACACAATCGACACCGTGTTACTTCCGGGGTGAATGGTTTCATTGTTTCTCTTTCCCGGGCTCCTGTTGGACCCCGCAGTAGCGGGGCCCAACAGGTTCCCTTCTGTCGCAAAGGGGGATTTTGTATCCCCCACTCAAATCCCTCACAAACCTTTCATGGATCGTCATATGTGTGGCGACAATCGACATCGTTGATCGTGGATCGTCGATTGTCATAGATCGGCTGTCGACGACGTTTTCCGCAACATTGTCTCCGAATACACTTTGTGTGTTTTCACGTGTCTGTCAGATACACTTACCATAGACACTCTCCCAATACACTTTACCCTTTTGGGGGGGGATCTCCCCCTCCCATCCCCCCCCCCCCCCCCCCCCCCCCCCCCCGCAAATAGGTAAAGTGTATGAAGAGAGTGTACATAATGTGTGTATCCGACGGACTTGTGAAAAATACATCAAGTATATTGTACACTTAGTGTATTAAAGTAACGGTTGTGCAATACACAATCCAGCTACACAACCCGAATACACTCGTCGCTTCTTGGGGGAGGGGGGGAGATGGGGTCCCGACTATGTGGTTACCAATGTGCAATATGCTCTCCGCACATATGGCTGTCATCGACTAGTCAACGGTCGTCGATCGTCGATTGTCATCTATGTATAGATGATCAAATCATTCATCGACGATCGTCGATCGTCACAGATAGACGACCGGGGAGTGTTTTTTGACATCTTCTCAAAATACACTTTGTGTATTTTTCACGTGTGCATCCGATACACTTACCATAGAGACTCCCCCAATACACTTTACCCTTTTGGGGGGGGGGGATCTCCCGTCCCCATGTTGCCCCCTCCCCCCTAAACAGGTAAAGTGTATTAGGAGAGTGTATATGATGTGTGTATCCAACGGAAATGTGAAAAATACACTAAGTGTACAGTACACTTAGTGTATTCAAGTAACGGTTATGCAATACACAACCCAGCTACACAACCCGAATACACTCGTCGCTTCTTGGGGGGAGGGGGGGGAGATGGGGTCCCGACCATGTGGTTACCAATGTGCAATATGCTCTCCGCACATATGGCTGTCATCGACTAGTCGACGGTCGTCCATCGTCATCTATGTATAGACGATCGAATCGTACATCGTCAATCGTTGATCGTCATAGATTGACGGTTGATGAGTTTTTTTTACATCTTCTCAAAATACACTTTGTGTATTTTCCATGTGTCTGTCAGATACACTTACCATAGACACTCCCCCACTACACTTTACCCTTTGGGGGGGGGGGAGAGATCTCCGGCTCCCATGTTGCCCCCCCCTCCCAAAAAGGTAAAGTGTGATAGGAGAGTGCATATGATGTGTGTATCTGACGGACATGTAAAAAATACACCAAGTGTATAGTACACTTAGTGTATTCAAGTAACGGTTGTACAATACACAACCCAGATACACAACCCTAACACACTTGTCACTTCTGAGGGGGGGGATGGGGTCTCGACTATGTGGTTACCAATGTGCAATATGGTTTCCGCACATGTGGATGTCATCGACTAGTCGACAGTCGTCGATCGTCAATCGTCATCTATGTTTAGACAATCGAACCGTGCATTGTCGATCGTCATAGATCGACAGTCGACGAGTGTTTTTTGACATCTTCTCAAAATACACTTTGTGTATTTTTCACGTGTCCGTCAGATACACTTACCATAGACACTCCCCCAATACACTTTACCCTTTTTAGGAGGGGGGGATCTTCGGCTCCCATGTCCCCCCCTCCCCCAAACAGGTGAAGTGTATTAGGTGAGTGCAGATGTTAATCCCTGTGTATATATCTTCTCATTGGTGGCCGTGAGTGCGCAGGGCATGCTGGCTCAGAGAGTGGAGGTGACGCACCATGAGCGCGACATTTCGGCGGCCTCGGGGCTTCGCGCCCTAGTGTGATCGCCTCCGCCCTGGGCGCATGGCCCGATGCAGCCTAGATGCTAAAATCTTGCATACAATGTTCACCACCTTAGGATACCTAGATTAGTCCTTTTGCTGGATGTTTCCTGGACTGATGTAGGTCAGTTAACCAGGTTGTGACTCGGACCCCGATTTGGGTTATCCGAGTTTCGAGGGTCCTCATTAGAGGGTCAAGCGAGGGCTTCGCCCTCGCTTCGCTGTTGGGCCGGCGGGCTTCGCTCGCCGGCCGGTGGGTGAGACTCGGTTAGCGAGTCTCACCCGTAAGAGCTCGATGAGCTCTTACTAGGATAACCACCAAGGCCGCCATGCATTTTTTAGCTCTAACTTACACTACACTTCACTAAACTACATGGGACTGGTCCCAAACTGTTCGTTTTTGAACTCTCATGGTATCAGAGCACTTGCGCGGGCCTGAAGGCGGCCGGACGGGGCTGTAGGCGCTGAAAAAGGGGTCGGACCGTGAGCGCGGCCGACCCAAGAGGGCGCAGGAGGCCACCTCCACTGCGGGCAGCAGCATCCAGGGCTCGTGGGAGCCCTAGGGCGTCTCCGCCAGGGAGCCTTGGTCGTCGCCTAGGAGGGGGAGACGCCGTGACGGGAATTGGGGGCCCACGACGGCGCCACCACTCCATACCCACCGCCCCAAGACCACCCAAACAGTGGGTGAGAGCCAAGTTGGGGCTGAGCGAGGGTTGGGACGGGTCGGGGGGGTTGACTGCAGGGTCCCAGACGCAGTCTAAGGCGTACTCCCAGAGCGAACGGCTCTCATCCGAAAACTGGACCCAAAGTGGGCCCGGCGAATTGCTGCCGAAATTTCGTTGGCCCTCCACTGCACTGCTAACAGTCACACACCTGAGTCCCTGCGTAGCAGAGAGGAGGTAGGGTGAGCAGGAACCCCAAAAAGGGCAAGGATGAGCGAAGTAGAGGGCGGTCACGTCGGTGAAGTGCCGGGCGGCGATTCGCCGTCCGTCACCCTGACGGCGGCAGCAATGGCGCAGCTGTGGCTGGGGCACAAGGATCTGTCCCCTCCACCACTTGGAACCAGAGACTTCCTTGCGTGGAAAGATCTCTTCCTGGATTGGGCCGCCGAGCACAATCTTGAGGCATGCTACCTCACCCCAACCCCAGACACCGTAGAGGCACACATCCTGCTGCGTGCATTCAATGCACTGCATCGTGCTCTTCCTGACTCTTAGGCGTATGCGCTGCGGGAGTACCGCTTTGGGGGCAAGGGTGCGGATCCGGCCGACCCTCGCACTGGAGATCCTCGCCCTTATGAGTCTTGGAAGCACCTCACAACCTGTCAAGAGGAGCAAGGCATGACTCTTGTCGTGACCTTGCGTGACAAGCTGCGTCACCTTTTCCCAAAACCAGGAGCACCAGTTGCAGAATATTGGGATGAGGCAATGGACATTCGGCGCAGTCTTCTGGGACTTGGCGCAGCTTGCTCTATCCTTGAATGGCTGGATGTAGTGCTGCTGCATCTGGGAGAGCAGTACAAGGAATTTAGACGTGAGGTCTTCCGTCGCCATCCAGTGGAAGAGATCGAGAAGATATATCTCTCTGTCATCTTTGCACAGCTGCGCAACTACGAGGACATCCTCAAAGGCGAGGCCCGTGACGCAGCGGGCACATCCCCAACAGCATACGTACACAAGGGTACCTCAGCGAGTGCTGCTGCCACTGCACACGTGACATACACACAGGCTCGGAGCAGTGGTACAGGAGGGCGAGGCAACTCAGGCGGTGGTGGTGGCGGCCGTGGGCGCGGTCGCGAAGGACAAAGGTGCAGCTTCTGCAACCAGGCAGGGCACTTTTGGTGCCGGTGTCCCACACTGCAGCGGCAGATGATGGAAAAGCGACAACAGCAGCAGCAGCAGCAGCCTCCTCAGCAGCGGCAGTGGCAACAGCCACAGCAGCAGCAGCGTCAGTGGCAGCACACGCAGCAGTCACACCCAGTTTACCCAGTGGCCAGCTGGGCAGGGCCAAACCTGCAGGNCCATGCACTCCCCATGCACGAATGGTTGTTTGACACTGCTGCGTCACATCATATGTCTCCGCATCGCCAGCTGTTTGTTGCCTTGCATGCCGTGCATGATGTGGATGGGGTGAAGACTGGGTCAGGTGAGGTCTTGAAGGTTGAAGGGGTGGGCACCGTTGCTCTGCAGGCACCGGGGGGGGTGCTGTGGCTGACTGGTGTGCTGTATGTACCTCGGCTAAAAGTCAATCTGTTGTCCGGGAAGCAGCTAGACAAGCAGGCGAACGTGTCCACTCTAACGCAAAAGCAGCAATGCATGCTCTTTGATGCTGCTGGTGCACTGCTGGCTGACGGGCCATTACACGTTGACATGCTCTATCGTCTTACACTTTTTCCTCTTGTGCACACACATTCATCACGACCACAAGTGCACACTGTGACAGTCACGGATGCAAAGCACACAGACCTCATCCACCGCCGGTTGGCACACATCCACACTGATTCAGTCACATACATGTTGAAGCATGTTCCTGCACACGGCCTCTTACCCACAGATTGTGCACATGGCCTCAAAGTAGACACTTGTCTAGAATGTCATGAAGGGAAGGCACATCGACAGACCTTTCCTAAGTCCATAAGGGAATCCAATTCCCCACTTGCATTGGTTCATGCGGATCTCACTGGACCTATGCCTGTGCCCTCTCTCCAATACGGGTCTCTGTATATCTTGACACTCACAGATGACTACAGTCGTTTTAGATGGGCTTTTCTGTTGAAAACAAAAGGAGACGCCCAGAGGGCTATCGCTGAGTGGATAGCCCTCGCTGAGCGGCAAACAGGATGTAAACTTCTGACACTGCGAACGGATAGAGGAGGAGAATTCTTTGGATCCCTGGCTGCTGAGCTTAAGGCTAAGGGTATTGAACACCAGACCACCGCCCCATACACACCACAACAGAACGGTGTGGCAGAACGGTGGCACCGAACACTGGGGGATGCGCTACGCACACTGCTCACAGAATCAGGTCTGCCATACAGCTTCTCGGAAGAAGCAGTCAAACATGTCACCTGGGTGTGGAATCGTGTGCCCCAAGGCTCACTACCTAAAACAGTGACACCCTGGGAACGCTGGTTCAAGGAAAAGGCCGATTTACGACCAGCTCGAGTGTGGGGAACGATGGCTTGTGTCTGGTTCCCAAACCCACAACGTGAGAACAAGCTCAGCCCACGGGGACGGTGGTGTGTCTTTGTGGGAGTATCTCACGCATCAAAGGCGTGGCGGTTTTGGGATCCTACAAACCACTCCTTCTTGGAAAGTTGCGATGCTTCCTTTCTAGAGCACTTGCCCTAGAAGGAGTTTCGCACGCTGAGGCATGCTCCATCCATGCCTGTCCCTGAACACTACCCAACATACGTCAGTGTTCCCGCGTTTGTTCCCAGCCCGGCACAAGGATCCAGCAAACGGATGGCTCCTCGAGCTGACACTGGTTCACCTGTGCCTCGAGATCTGCTCACACCCACAGATCTGGATAGCACAAGCTCTGGTGCATCGTCCCCTCCACCGGGACTCCATCCCACGGGCACACACTTGGATGCCGAGGTAACTCCCACACCCTCGCCTGAACCAACAAGGCGGTCTCTGCGTAACTTGCCACGCGTCGATTACAGACAGTTCTATCACACCGTCGGTGTCCACAACGACGACACCTCACAGACAGAACCTCTGACACTCAAGGAGGCGAGGGGGCGGCCTGACGCGCCGGCTTGGGAGAAAGCCATGAGTGCTGAGCTGAACGCTCTACTAGATCAATGAGTGTACCAGCTGGTGCCTTTGCCTCCAGGGCGGAAAGCCATAGACGTCAAATGGGTGTTCAAGCTGAAACGCAATCTGAAGGGTATCATTGAGAAGTACAAAGCCCGACTGGTAGCTAAGGGGTTCCACCAGATACCGGGGCAGGACTTCACAGACACCTACGCGCCGGTTGGCAAGTACAGCTCCAGCCGTGTGCTGTTGGCTGTGGCGGCTTGTGAGGACTGGGAGATCCATTAGATGGACGTTAAGAACGCGTTCCTCAATGGTCCTCTGGAGGAGGAATTGTTTGTGAAGCAACCGGAAGGGTTTGAGGATGGGACAGACCGGGTATGGCTCCTGCTGAAAGCCTTGTATGNACTCACCCTCATTGCACACACCAAAGCACTCCTCACAGCACATTATCGCATGACAGATCTGGGTGAGGCACAGAGTTTCCTTGGCATGACCATCGTCAGAAACAGAAAGGCACGGACACTCACCTTGCATCAAGGACGATTCATTGCACATCTCACTTCTCGTTTTAACCACCTCGTACACCATCTCCCAGCACAACAGTCCCCCATGAGCCCTGATGTCTATGCACACTTGTTGGACGTTCGCACTACTGATTACGGACCGGACACTGACCCTACACTGTACCGACAGATTGCTGGAAGTCTCTCTTACCTTGCCTCCACAACACGACCTGACATCTCGTGTGCAGTCAATGTATTGGCTCAGTTTGGCCAGCAGCCACGCAGCACACATCACAAGGCATTGCTCAAGCTGCTGCGTTATGTATTTGACACAGCTGGCCTTGGACTGGTGTTTGCTCCCACAGTAAACCCGTTGCTTGATGGGTACTGTGACAGTGACTACGCCCGTGATCGTATGGCTCGCAGTCGCGGCGGCTATGTGTTTCGCGTGTGGGGCACCGCTGTGTCGTGGCGAAGTGCAAAGCAATCGTGTGTGGCGCGCAGTGTGGCTGAAGCGGAATACATGGCGCTAGGGGAGGCTGCATGTGAGGGCATTTGGCTTGCACGTCTGCTTGAAGAATTGGGGCTGGTGGTGTCTGCTGTGCCACTGCATAGTGACAATTCTGCTGCTCGCCGCATTGCTGCCAATGATGGTGTGTTGCATCCACGCACCAAGCACATCAACGCCGAACACCACTTCGTTCGCGAAGCGGTGGAAGCAGGCATCATCAGTGTTTGCACCATCAATGGCGATGCCCAGTTGGCTGATTTCCTCACCAAAGCCTTGCCCTCCTCCTCACTGCATCAACAATTGTATCAACTGGGTTGCATGCCCACTACACTCCCGTCCAAGGGGGCATGTTAATCCCTATGTATATATCTTCTCATTGGTGGCCGTGAGTGCGCAGGGCATGCTGGCTCAGAGAGTGGAGGTGACGCACCATGAGCGCGACATTTCGGCGGCCTCGGGGCTTCGCACCCTAGTGTGATCGCCTCCGCCCTGGCCGCATGGCCCGATGCAGCCTAGATGCTAAAATCTTGCATACAATGTTCACCACCTTAGGATACCTAGATTAGTCCTTTTGCTGGATGTTTCCTGGACTGATGTAGGTCAGTTAACCAGGTTGTGACTCGGACCCCGATTTGGGTCCGCCGCCATCGTCGTCATCTTCGAGCAGCGCCTTGCGCTTGCGGAAGTTCTTGCCCTTGGCCACGAACATGGCAGCGCCGCTCGTAGCGTGGCGTGGTGCGTTGTGAGCGCCTGCGGTTGTGTAGCGCGGTGCAGACGGCGTGAACGCTGGACAGACGCAGCAGGTTCAGGAAGAGACGATGGACGAGTAGGAAATCGGACCGGAATGTGCACTGTTTCGTTCATCGACCACAGCAAGGGCTCACCAAAAAGAAGCCGTTCACCACCACCAAGGCCCGGATCCATTGCTGCCGGACTCCGGTGCGGCAGGATAGGCGCACAAGCGAACGGTTAGTTGGCGTGCTGTTGCGAACCCGTGCGAGCGCTTGCGACAGCTTACGATTTCTTGCGATGGGTAGCGAAAGATCGAAGAATTTGCGAGCAGAGAACGAAACCTCCAAAAACCAAGCGAGGGCCTGTCACATGCCGCAGGTGTGTCGCAGGCGGAAGTTCTGCGGCAGCCATGACGTTGTGAAATTTCATTGGTTCCTGCTTTTGCGTAACTTCCGCTTGGTCTGCCGCAGCTGCCGAAGTTGCAATTTTTTATTGCAATCCGGCAGGTTTCATGGGTCCGCGGCAGGGAATTTCCTTTTTTCGTGGAGGCCCACGCACGGCCAGATGCTAGGCATCTGCCGTCCCCTCCCCGTTTGAAATTTCTTAATTTCGAACACTTGAATCGATGTTGCAACCCAAAACAGGGGCTGCCGCAGGGCTGCCGAAGGGCTGCCGCAGAGGCTGCCACATGATTCTTGGCGCGAATAGCAGTCCTGCCGGAGGAAATCTGAGCGAAAGTGCCTACGGCAATGTCCGCGGCTTGCCTGCGGCAGCCTCTGCGGCAGCCCCAGCGAACGCGCTCGGTCTGCGGCACCGGAGTCCGGCAGAAATGGATCCGGGCCCAAGAGGAAAACAGGAAGCGAGGTAAAGCCGTTAACCCCCTCTGGAGACGGACAGCTGTGGCCACCAACCAACCGATGGGTGGACGGCTTGCGGGCGGTTGCAAGATTCCGATGACGATGCGCCGCCTAGGGTTTGGCTTCGTCAGAAAACGACAGTCCGGCTGGTCGGACTGCCGGTGGATCGCCCCGGGCATGCCGCCGCTCAACCGGGTGGAGACGAGACCGACGTTTTCTGTGCAAAATCCTGAAGGTTACCCTTCCCCACGTAGAATAAGCCTGATTCCCCCGACTTGCAACAAGAAGCATGATTCGCCCCAGCAGCAGAACAATAAGCACCATTCCTGTTACTCTTTTGACGTAAACGATTCTCTTAACTCCGAATTTAAGTTTATTTGTCATTACATTCATGGGTCCACGCATGTCTAACTCAATATTTTTACGCGATCCACCGATGGCATTGTGGCCACCTGACCCGACGTCCGCTGTTTTATTCCAGTAGGTTCTGATAACTTCAACCACCTTCAAAAATATTTGAATAACTTTTCCTAGCCGTATCTTTGTTTCAATATTGTTCAGTCGAATTCTTCACCGCGCTAAACGTTTATAAAACCGCGCATCGATATTTTCAAAGCCCGCAAACTTCTTGGCGGGGCTTCTCAAAGCAAAAAATCACGGCACGGCCTTGCACGCGTCGCTCAGCTCAAGCACCAAGGACCCAACATACCCTACTGCCACGTGAATTCATGGTTTTGAAAAATCTAGGTTTCCCACAAGTGATTTCAAAGTGAAAAACAAAAGGGTACGAAAATCACATTAAAACACCACTCAAAACATCATCCGCGCACAAAAATACTTGAGTTAGTTCTACAAAACAATCATCACAAATTTATGTGGCACTAGGGTGATTCTTGTCATGAGCTCGACTTACTCAACACTTGTCATCGAAGTGCACTAGTGCTTAATACAAAGGATCCAAGTGTCACAATTCCTCGAATTGTCTACTGTTCTGCACAGAAAAGGGAATTCTAGGCAGTAGATTGGCGCAGCAGCGTTGTTGATGCAGCGTGTGAACTTCCACAGTCGTTGCTTATGTCTGCAGCCCCTTCAGTCTAGAGTCTGGAAGCTCTGAGTTTGTTCCTCAGAAACGCGCTCGCCAGTGTTAGCGCCAGAAAGGAGCTGAAAACTGAAAGTGACTGATTAGGAATGAAAAAGGAGAAACAATGAGAGAACCCTCCAAGTTTTAGCTCCCCCCCTTAAGAAAGTGCGTAGAAGCTTCCTAGCAACACAATCGTTGACCGGGCGTCAGTGCCTGGTCAGAGGGTGACGACAGTCACAGGTCGTACACACAACGACAAGGGTTTGGCTAGGAGATACAAGACATGGTGTCAGAATGCTTCAATATACCATATGCAGAGAGAGATGACAACTGACAGGTCCAGGGCATAAATACCTGCCGCGGCGCACGGCGGGTGTCGCACGCGGCAGTCCAAGAGCTGTCCTAAAACCGGCCAACAACCACTGTTTTGGCCGTAACTCTGCGCACACATGTCGGAATCCTACGTTGTCTGAACCTAGACGTGCACAATCAAAAGACAGACGCAGCGACTGGGCACATGCATACATCCATCGACTGACAGCGAGTATACAATGCAAAAACATGCAAATGGGCCTCATGCCGAGTCCGCCGAAAGGCGCTTGCAAGACGTAGAAGGCACAGCAAGGAGTCTCGGTGACATCTGGGGCTCTGGAACAGTGGTCGGTCAGCTCCAGGCGAGTAGTCCGCCGCCTGTCGTCGTGCCGGTGTCACCAGGGCCGCCTGCCTCAGGGATGTGCACGAGTATGGACACGGCCGAGTGGTCACAGTAAACTATACAGGAACGGCACAAAGCACAACACTCCCCCATGACCCGATGGTACGCATGTCCATACGCGTGCAGCACTGGTACAACCACGTAGTGAGTGACACAGACAGATGAGACGCCAACGTACATCCCACACTCAACCACTGCCACGCGCGGGGCGAAGCCCAACTGAACGAATGGCCACCAGGAACTTTCCGCGGGCAAGTGCCTTCGTCAAGAAATCAGCACGCTGCAAGTCAGTGCCAACCCACATGATGGAGATCACGCGTCACTCCACCAGATCGCGAACGAAGTGATGCTCAACCGCAATGTGCTTTGTGCGAGCATGAAAAACACTAGAGTTCTTCGCAATGGCGAGAGCACTCTGGTTGTGGCAACGCAGCACAATGGCGGGTACTGACTGCCCAAGCTCAAGAAACAAGCACTGCAGCCAAACTGCCTCAGCAGCCCCTACCCCCAAAGCCACATACTCTTCCTCCGACGAGCTACGTGCGATGCAGCCCTGCATCTCGCTTCGCCAAGACAAAGCGGTACCACCGAGCAGAAACACATAGCTAGTGTGACTGCGCCCGTCAAGGCTCCAAGCCCAGTCGTTGTCAGTGTAGCCGTCAAGGACCACGGAACACTGCCGACGAAAGCAGAGTCTGAGATACGACGTGGAGACCACGTACAGTACCACTCGCACAGCCGCGTGAAGAGCTCTCGCACGTGGAGCCTGCGAGAACTGAGCAAGGAGGTTGACGGTGAATGCGATGTCGGGACGCCTGGTAGTGGCCAGGTACATCAGAGATCGGACAAGACGGAGGTACAAGGTCACGTCCACTGTCTCCCCGAGCTGTGTAGGGTCATCCACCTTCAGGGCATCCTGCCCATCAGGTGTGAGGGGTGTGGAAGCAGTGGGCAGTGCACCAAGGAGATCGCTAAAGCGCTCCCCCACGACTCGTGCGTATCAGGCCTGATGTAGCAACAATGTCTGATGTCTGCGATCTCGGACGATCTCCATACCAAGAAACACAGATGCAGGACCGATGTCCTTCATCCTGTAGGTGGTCTGCAGGACAGCCTTGGCCTCCTTCACGGCCTCCAGACGGAGACGCGATCAGAAGGTCATCAACATAGACCAGGATGGCGGTGAACCGCTCGGGTGTCGGTAGGATGAAGAGTGAGGGGTTTGCCTCGCTCTGTACGTATCCTACGTGAGTCAAGGTGCCAGTGATCTCCCGGTTCAAACACCGTGGAGACTGCTTGAGGCCGTACAAGGACTTGCGCAATCGCCAGACCTTGTCACCGTCCTCAAAGCCTGGTGGCTGAGCCACGTGGATCTCCTCATCCAAAGAGCCATGGAGGAACGCGTTATTCACATCCATCTGGTGTAGTTCCCAGTCATGCTGAGCCACTACACCGAACAGAGCTCGAGCTGAGGTCATGCGGCCGACGGGGGCAAAGGTGTCAATGCAATAAACTCCCTCAATCTGAGAGAACCCCTTGACGACCAAGCGGGCCTTGTAGCGTTCCCGTGAGCCATCCGGCTTCACTTTCTTGTGAAAGACCCACTTGACCTGAATCGCCTTCCTCCCAGGGGGAAGGTCGACTAGCTCGTAGACTCTGTGCTCTCGGATGGCGCGAAGCTCGTCCTCACGAGCAGCTCGCCAGGCCTCAGCATCCTGCGATGAGAAAGCCTCCCTCAATGTGCCCGGGTCAGGCGCCATAGAGGGGGAACTCTGGGTGGCAAGTGCACACACCTCAGTGTCAGGTCTGACGGCCACGAGATCAGCTGCTGCGTCACAGGCGATATGGAACTTGCGAGTGACCAGGTCGTGCCCTATAGGGGACGCTGGGTGTACCTCTGAAAGCTCAGTGCGGACACTCAGGCCTAAGGCCTTTGTGCCTGGATCACCGCTCGCGATGCTGCGAGAGGAACACCTGGGTCCGGGACCCAACGCGCGTTGAGCTCCGGAATCCAGCGATCGAAGGCGACCACCGGGCTCACGGGAGTAACTGAAGGTCGAGGGGCGCACCTCAGGCTCAGGAACAAGTAGGACCAGAGGAATAGGTACGACCATAGCTGGTGAGGGCTCAGACGAGGCAGCCGGAGATGCCGTGCGAGGAGAAGCGTGTGTGGGGGACACTGAGCTGGGAGTGACAGCTGGCCCGGACACTGAGACAGGAGTGTCCGGCGACGTAGGGACAGGAGTGGACTGGGCTGGGTCAGACACCGGAGTAGGGGTGCTAGTGGATGCAGGTGATGATGCAGGAGGAGGCGTGAGAGCAGCGGTACCTATGGGGTGTGAAACAGGCTGAGCAGGCGGGATCTCTGGACCAACAGCAATGATAGCCGGGTCATCAAGTGCTGGAGATCGAGAGGGGACTCGAGCGGACACATCAGCCCGACGAGAAATGGTCACTGGCGGAGAAGTCTCCCCCATCCACCGAGGATCCTCACAAGAAGGGACATGAGCCGCGGAGAGAGCTGTGATCGAAGCCAGATCACGGTATGTGAGAGACTAAAAAAACTGCGCGTTGCGGGACTCAATGACATGACGGCGAGTGGGGTCCCAAAAGCGCCAGGCCTTCGACCGCGAGGAGATGCCGATGAAAGCACACAAGCGACCCCGAGGGGAGACCTTGGACCCCTGCTGGTCCTCGGTGTACCACACGGAGGCTGGGGAATCCCAGACACGTGCGAGACGAAGATCAGCACGGTGGCCAAACCAGAGCTCGTACGGTGTAACATGATCCGGAAGCGGACCATGCGGGAGGCGGTTCCAGACCCACGTTATGTAGGCAAAGCCCTCGAAGGCGAAGGACTCCGGGAGACCGCACTCAGACCGCATGGCACGGACCGCATCCTCCATGGTGCGGTTCCAGCGCTCAGAGACACCGTTCTGCTGTGGGGTAGCAGGAGCGGAGACCTGGTGAAAAATGCCGTGCTCAGCAAAGAAGGAGTCCATCTCACCAAGGAACTCGCCGCCGCGATCCGAGCAAAAGGTATGTAGCGTGTGGCGAGACTGACGCTCAGCCATCACGAGCCAGAGCCAAACCGCAAGGGCGGCGTCGCTCTTCTGACGCAGACTGTAGACCCACCGCATCCGGGTGAAGTCATCAGTCAGCGTCAGAACATACCGTCCCCTCTCGGAAAGGGACTCGACCGGGAGAGGACCAAGCAGGTCCAAGTGGACCAACTCGAGTGGCCTCAGCGCTCGGGAACGCGAATCAGGATAAGTGCACCGGTGCATCTTTCCCTGAGCGCAAAAAAGGCAGTCGGTCTTGGGTGGCTTCTCGAAAGAAGCCACGTCAAGGCCAAGAGCGGGCTGTGTCCGTATGAGCTTCGACACAGTGTCGGATCCCACATGACACAGACGTCGGTGAAGCAACCTCTGGTGTTCAGGGGATAGAACACTAGTGACAAAAACACCACCAGAGGAAGATGGAGAGCAAGGGGAGGATGGCCGAGCAGTGTGATACAAATCATCTACGACTGAAGCATGCAGGACAATGCTACCGGTATCAAGAGTAGTCACAGTCGCTGAATCAGCGGTATGCTCAACGGAGAGACCCATCAGAGTGCAGGCACGTACAGACAGCAAACTGAGCTCAAGATCAGGCACAAACAGCACGTCAGAGATATACAGTGGGCCAGACGGACCATCAAAGCATACAACCCGGACATCGTGGACCGGTAAGGACTGACCTGAGCTTGTACAAATAGAACGGACAGTTGTGACAGGACCAAGTACCACAAAGTCACTACGACGACACGTCATGTGGTGGGTGGCACCGGAATCGATGATCCAAGTGCCACCGGAGTCACGACTGGTGGACGTCACTGTACAATGAGCAATGGAATACTCGGCATCAGAGGGACGCTGAGCCGTCAGTGGGAAGGAATGGCGTACATCACGAAAGTGAGACTCATGAATCCAGTCAGTGCAGTCAGGCCCAACATCATCACATGCAGACTGTGCTCCCCCACACGTGTCATCACGAGTCACGAGGACGGACGAAAAAGCAGTCTGTGACCCACTCGACGATCACAACACACTCGCACCTCCTTGAAACTGAAGCGCAAGAAGATGACGAAGCTCAGCGATGGTGAGGTCACGTGGGTCTGGATCACTTCTGCTCGTTGGTGAGGACGGAGGAACAGCTGCAGTCGTGGTCGGCGCGTGTCCAGAGGAGTGTGCGGGCAACGTGCCGGACGCGGTGCGAGCAGCATGGGCAGCCTGAAGTCCACGAGTGATGCGCTCCCATTCAAGCGGCTGCTGGCACTCGGTGTAGCAATGGGCACCTCCACAGTTGTAGCAGTGCACAGAACGGCCAGTGCTACCACTGGATGACGACTGCTGCTGACCCGATCCGCGCTTCCTATTCTTCTTCTTCCCCTAGGCAGCTGCTGCAATGCCCTGCGTCTGCGTGGGTGTAGACGGGGTCGAAGAGGAGGCAAAAGATGAGGTCGTGATGGAGGTAGATGAGGGTGACTACAGGAGGGAAGATGGTGGTGAGGCGAGGACTGCTACAGCGAGGGAAGTCTCTTGATGTACTACTGCTGCCTCACGGGCCGACGTCACCTGGAGGAAGAGCTGATGAGCCCAAGGGAGCAGCTGTAGGGTGGCTGAGAAGGGCTCGAGAGTAGCGTCACTGTACCGTATGAAGATGTCGGTGTACTCCAGGCGAACTCCGAGCATGATCGTCCGAAGTGCCCACAGATGTGTGCCCCCTGAGGTCCCCAGACACGTGTGAATACGCATGGCACGTCACCAGTAATCCGTCGCAGGCTCCGCTGCTCCTTGACAGAGCGAGTGGAAAGCACGAATGTGTGACGCACGCGTAGCGTGCGTCTTTAAGGCCAGTAGGGACAACGCCAGATCCCAGCCTCCATAAGGATCTCCTCCGATGCCTGTGCCAGCCTCGCCGAGGAAAGGGCGGAAGTCGACGACAGTCTCGCGTGGCATGGCGTAGAGAAGTCCTCGCATGGCCCGGGCTGCTGTCAGCACCTGTGCTGGATCTATAGACTGGTATGGGCTGTAGTGGTAAGGCCACACTCCCTCGGAAGTGGCCCACACCTGAAACAGGATCTCCCAGCAGTGAAATCCATCCTCGCTGATGTACCGTGGAGGTGGTGCCTCAAAGTCCTTTGGCTGCCGCTCCGTGGGGAGAGCAACCGCAGGCTGAGGAGGGCGAGAGACAAGGAAAACTCCTAGAAGGGGGTGATCACTGGGGAAGTCAGGCGACGGTCGTATCGGGGCCACGGGTGGAGGTCGGATACCCGTCTGCAGCTGACGGAGGCGCTCCTGTAGGAGACGAATCTCCCGCTCCTGGGAGTCATCCTCGAAGCCTGGCATGAATGGCTCGTCATCAAGGAGGTTTGCAGGTGGTGGGGAAACCACACCAGGAGGTGAAGCAGGCGAAGCACCTGTCACGGGCACCTGAGCCGAGTGCTGGGTGGAGGTCGCAACGCCGGCAGCTCCCTCAGAAAACCGCGAAGGAGCCGTGGACTGAGCGCGCAGGAGCTCAGTCAGCGTGCGGATCGCGTCAGTCTGCTCTCGCTGCAGACGACGCATCTCCTCCTGGTGGCTGCGCAGGTCCTCAATGGCCTGCGAGCGAGGGCTCAATACCCCTGAAGAAGAGGAGGAGGGATCACCTGGTCCCTTGTCCTTGTCGTCGGGCGAACTCATGTCGCCGCTCACTATGAGATGACAGGTCAAGTTTAGTGGATTTCAAAACTGTCTGCATTTCTCGGGGATTTGAAACGCTGGCAACTTTTGACTTTCCGGGTGAAAATTTGGCTAAGTGTAATGCTGACATCAGCAAGTGGTTGCTGATGTCAGCACGACCTGATGACGTCAGCAATCAACAATGCTGATTTCAGCTCATCCCCTTCCTTTTTCTTTTCTTGTCACGGTTCTGCCGCTTCGCGGTGGCGCGCGGCAGCTCCAAGGAAGCTGCGTAGCAGCTTTCGCCCAGCTGTTGCTACAGCTGTGCTGTCAGCAGCAGCAGCAGATGCGTAGCTGCGTGTGCAGCGGTGGCAGCAGCAGCTGCGCTGCTGCTGCTGCTGCTGTGCGCGGTGGCTGCTGCTGCGCGCGGCGACTCCTGCTGCACGTTATAGCTGCTGCTGGCTGCCGTCGTCGTGCGCTGCTACTGGCTGCCGCCGCCGAGCGCTACTGCTGCTGCCACTGCTGTGTTGCTGTTGCCGCCACGACTGCCACTGCTGCTGCTGTGCCACTGCCGTTGCTGCGCTGCTGCTGCCAACGCTGCTGGTGCGCTGCTACTTTCGCCGCTGTTGCCACGCTGCTGCGGCGGCCGCTGTTGTTGCGCTGCTGTTGCGCTGCTACCGCCGCCACCTCTACTGCTACTGCTCTACTGCTACGGCTGTGGGTGGGCGGCTGCACGCACCGCAGCCGCCACACACCTCTGCGTGGCGGTACACGCCGCTGCTGCTGCCTCAGCAGCTGCGATCTCACGTGGTGGGTGGAGTACGTTGACGGCGACGGGCCGTCTCCAACAGGTCCCAGAAGCTCTGCTGCAGCGGTGACTCTCACTGCTGCTGCTCTGTTGCGCCCTGCTGCGCAGCTCAGTGAGAACTATCTCACTGCTCTGATACCATAAGAAAGTGCATAGAAGCTTCCTAGCAACACAACCGTTGACCGGGCGTCAGTGCCTGGTCAGACGGTGACGACAGTCACAGGTCGTACACACAACGGCAAGGGTTTGGCTAAGAGACACAACACATAGTGTCAGAATGCTTCAATATAGCATATGCAGAGAGAGATGACAACTGACAGGTCCAGGGCATAAATACCTGCCGCGGCGCACGGCGGGTGTCGCATGCGGCAGTCCAAGAGCTGTCCTAAAACCGGCCCAAAACCACTGTTTTGGCCGTAACTCTACGCACACATGTCAGAATCCTACGCCGTCTGAACCTAGACGTAAAGAATCAAAAGACGGATGGAGCGACTAGTCACATGCATACCATCCATCGACTGACAGCGAGTATACAATGCAAAAACGTGCAAATTGGCCTCATGCCCAGTCCGCCGAAAGGCGCTTGCAAGACGTAGAAGGCATAGCAAGGTGTCCCAGTGACATCTGGGGCTTTGGAACAGTGGTCGGTCAGCTCCAGGCGGGTAGTCCGCCGCTTGTCGTTGCGCCAGTGTCACCAGGGCCGCCTGCCTCAGGGATTTGCGCGAGTATGGACACGGCCGAGTGGTCATAGTTAACTATACAGGAACGGCACAAAGCACAACACCCCCCCATTAGTATAGAAGTTGTTTCTCAACTAACCAGCCAATCAAAGAATAGTCCTAGACCTATTTTCTGGCAGGGGGGGTTTTCTGGGTAAGCCCTGCCAGACGCCCGGCAGCCCAAAACCCTGGCGTCGTCCGTCTTGCCTAACAAGGCGACAATACCATAACACCGACGTTGCGAACGTAGTCGTGTGGTCAGATTCAGCTAGAAAAATAGTAGCAAAGAGTTATGGCTCCCCGAACCCAGGCAGTGCCTATGACGGTACATGATGCCGATCAATATTACCCAGCAAGTGACATGTACCCTAAGTAGAGCATGACGCTGCAGACACAATGGCACGGTCAGAAACAGTGTTGGGTGCATGCAGACAGCATGTACACTGGTCGTGACCGCTGCCGGCCCGACCGCCGAGGAGGCCTGCTGATGGAGCTGAGCACATCGCCGGAGGAAGGAGGCTCCAGCAAAGTACGAGTAGGCCTAAGCGTGCGTCGGCTCCATCGGACGACACTCCAGTAACGTCGAGTATCGCCGTCAGTTATCTGCATGCTGATGTACACAAGCCAGGAGGACTCAACAGAGCACAATGAGAGATGCGCAAAAACCAACACTCCCCCATGACTCACATGAGCATGGCACGTGGACAGGCAGAGACACAGTCAACACTAGACTCCCCCAGGGCACGCAGAGATGCAAGCGGGGACAAAGAAAGCCACTCAGGGACGCACCCCAGCTGAACTCAAAGCCTTCTTGAACGAGTCTCGCTTCAGTGCCTTGGTCAAGAAGTCAGCCAACTACCGTGCTATCTGAATCCACACGATACTGACGTTGCCGTCATGCAACAATGAACGCACATAGTGATACTCAACGTTGATGTTCTTTGTGGATGTGTGATGCATGCCGTCATTGTCGGCGATGGCCTGGGCACTCTCATTGTCACAATGTAATGTGATGGATGCGACGGACTAACACAACTCAGACAACAGACGCTGCAACCACACACTCTCACACACGCATGTGCCAAGAGCCACGTACTTAGCTTCACCAGTGCTGCCTGCAATGCACCCTTGCTTGCCAGTGCGCCAGGACACAACCGTGCCGCCTATTAGAAAGATCCAGCCAGTGCGACTCTTCCTGTCTAGAATGCCGGCCGAGTCACTGTCGGTGTAGCCCACTGCGACGACAGACGGCTGGCGGCGGAACATGACACCTCATTGAGGAGTTGAGACAACGTAGTGCAGTACTCGGATCGCGGCCTCTAAGTACAGGTAATGCGGCTCCTGAGAAAATTGAGCCGGGAGGTTGACGGCGAACGCGATGTCTGGGCGCGTCGTCGTCTCCAAGAACATCAGTGACCCGATGCCGCGCAAACACGTGGTCACGTCAACTCTCTCCCCAACAACGGCTGGATCAGGACTCTTCAGCTTCACCTGGCCATCACATGATATGGGTGAAGATGCGCTGGGCACGAGGGGCAGGTCCTCGGCGAAGCGAGTGGACAGGGCCTGCACATAGGCAGCCTCGTGGACGTGCAGAATGCCCTTGGAACGATCATGCTCGAGCTCCATGCCTAGGAAGACTCGGACAGACCCGAGATCCTTCATTTGGTAGGCGGTGTGGAGCAGGTCCTTGACATGTGGATGGCACCCATGCCAGGCAACATAATGAGGAGATCGTCGACGTAGACCAGAACAGCAGCGAGGGTCTGGCCTCGCGGGTTGACGAACAGTGCGGGGTCAGCGGTGCTGCACTGAAGGCCGCCGCAATGGGGCGTGCTGCTGATCTCTTGGTTCCAGCACCAAGGCGACTCCTTCAGGCTGTAGAGGGTCTTCCACAGCCGCTAGACTCTCCCAGTGCAGTCGTCAAAGCTTGGAGGCTGCACTTTGTACAACTCCTCACCCTCCAGTGAACCATGGAGGAAGGCGTTGCTCACGTCCATCTTATGCAACTCCCACCCATGCTCGACAACCAGGTTGAAGAGCGCTCGGCTCGTGGAGAACCGGCCAATTGGGGCAAAGATCTAGTCGTAATGGACCCCACGGACTTGAGCAAACCCTTTGGGTGTGAGGCGAGCCTTGTACTTGTGCAAGAAACCGTCGTGCTTCCATTTGCACCGAAAGACCCACTTGGCACCGATTGCCTTCTGACCTGGAGGGTCGTCGACGAGGTCATTCACGTGGTGCTGCCGAATAGCAGTGAGCTTGTCAGCATAGGCAGCATCCCAGTGTGTGGCCTCAAGAGAGGCTCGAGCCTCGCGTAAGGTGGCTGGATCCTCCGGGCATGCAATGGAGCGGAGTGAAAGAGCATGTGCATCTCCAGCCCGAGGTGGGATGCATGCGAGTGCAGCCATGGCAGAATGCCGATGCTCGTGATGCAGCATGGCGTAGCCCAATGCAAAGCCATGATGAAGGTCTGCAATGATAGCCAAAGTGGTCACGCCGAGGGCCTAAGTGCCTGGGTCCCCACTCACGACCGTAGGAATGGAAGAGACACATGGAGCGATAGGAGGTCGAGACGCCACTGGCCGAGGTGCTGCGGCTTGCGCGCTCACTGATGGTCTGGGTCATAGGCTGCCGACTGGGCCACACGTGTAGTGTGGCCGGGCAGGAGATGGCACCGAGTCTGATGGACCGACGGAGGCGGACGGGGCTACTTGCCCGGACGGGCCACCGGACGCGACTGGGGCCGCAGACACGGAGGGGCGTGCGGGCGCGACTGGGGCGGCTGGCCTGGAGGGACTGGTTAATGCGACTGGGGCGGCTGGCCTTGAGGGACCCGTGGACACAACTGGGGCGGCTGGCTCGGAGGAACCAATGGACGCAACTAGGGCGGCTGGCCCAGAGGGGCCAGTGGACGTGACTGGGGTTGTTGGCTCAGAGGGGCCAGCGAGCACGACCGGGACAACCTGCCCGGAGGGGCGAGCGAGCGCAACTGGGGCTGCTGGCTCGGAGGAGCCAGCGGGCGAGATTGGGGCTACTGGCTCAGAGGGGACAACGGGTGGGATGGGGGATCCAAGCTCAGAGGGGCCAGCGGGCGTGACGGGGGCTGCAGGCTCGGATGGGCCAGCGGGCGCGACGGGGGCTGTTGGCTCGGAGGGGCAAAGTGATGTGCCTCTCGGAAGCGGCAGGACGGAGGACAGACTGACCACTCCCGCACGCGACGGGAGGGACACTGACGAGTCGGAGCGAAGGAGATCGTGCGAAAATAGCTCTTCAAAGAAGAGGGCATCGCGGGACTCTACGATGCAATGTCGGGAGGGATCCCAGGAGCGCCAAGCTTTGGACTGACGAGAGACACCAAGAAAGGTACAAGGACGCCCGCGGGGGGCAAGCTTACCGCCCTGTTGTGGAGCGTGCAGCCACACGATGGCCACCTAGCCCCAGACGCGAGCAGGGCGGAGGTCGGCTCATTGATCGCACTAGTGCAGGCGTCGACTGGCGGGGAAGGGGTCCTTGGAGAATCCGGTTTCAGACCCATGTCATGTAGGCCATGGCTTCAAAATAGAAGCCATCAGAGAGGCCAGACTCAACCAGCATGGTGCGGAGGGCGTCAGCCATGGTACGGTTCCACCGCTTGGAGACGCCATTCTGGGCGGTTGTGTAGGGCGCGGTCGTCTTGTGGTGGATACCGCAGGAGGTGAGGAAAGTCGTGGTCTTGCCCATGTACTCATCATCGCAATTGGAACGAAAGCGGCAAAGAGATCGACCACACTCGCGCTCCGCAAGGACAATCTAGTCTTGAATGGCATGAACGACATCGCTCTTCTGCCAAAGGCAGAACACCTAGCGGTAGCGAGAGTAGTCATCCGTGAGGGTGAGGACATAGCGGCCGTGCTCTCCGACAGACTCGGTAGGGAGAGGACCCATGACATTGGAATGGACCAGGACTAGAGGGGCAAATACACGAAAGGAGGAGAGAGTGTATGTGGATTGGTGCATCTTGCTCTGAGCGCAATCAACACACTCTGTTGGGCACGGAAGAGGGAAAGTCTCCGGGTCAAGGCCATTGGCCGGCTGGGTGCGGAGCATACTGTCTAAGGCAGTAGAGTGGACATGGCAAAGGCGGTGGTGCAAGAGTCCGGTGTGCTGTGGCGAGAGTCCGTTGGTGACAAATTCATGGCCCATGGCGGCTGACGAGGAGGGGATGGAAGGAGAGGAGGACAAACGAGAAACATGCCACAGATTGCCACAGGTGGTGGAGTGCAAAATGACAAGACCAGGCGGACGCAACAACACAGTGCCAACACCACGTGAGTGCTCAACGTCCATGCTCATGCGGTCAAGGGCAGTAACTAGCAGAAGGCTGAGTTCAAGGCTTGAGACGAAAAGGACATTGGTCAAGAAGATATCAACGCCAGGACCACAGAAACAAACGACGCCAACACCGCGGACAGGTAACACCTGTCCGGAGCACATACGGACCCCGGAGATATTGCCAACAGGACCAAGCATACTCAATGCCTTGTGAGAGGGCATTATGTGATGCGTGGCTCCGGAGTTGATGACCCAGGTCTCAGCAGAGTCCTAGACCGGTGTCGCCAGATCACTGACAATCACATGGTAGCAAGCGAGAGACGTGTACGCGGTGGAAGGGGACGCAAACCGAGACTACCAATCATCAAGCCACACAAAATCGTCACGACGGGGGGCAGAGGAGATCATAGGGGACGACAAGATAGACAAGGAAATGGGACACGACCGCAGCTCAAGCTCAGTCATGCAAGGTAATGGGAACGAGCAGGAGGTAACGCAACTTGCATTTCCCTAGGGGGGAGGGCGAGACATACCGAGCTATACCGCGATGAACTGCTCCAGCTGATCCTCGCGCGTAGACGGCCCGGGAGTGGAGACGGAGTGCAAAGTGATGGCGCCAGAGCCCCGATAGAAGGAGGACTGCCCCGGTGAAGGGAACGGAGGCGTCGACGGCTGCGGATGATATTACTGAGGAGCTGGCGTCTGGGGGACCGGTGTCGCGGTCGGAGGAATGGAGCCGCTAGACGCGGTCAAGGCATCAGGGGTGGCGATAGCTATGGCGACAGAGGCAAGACGCGCCTCGTCTGTCGATAGCGGGTACGTGTACCACCCGTGCCCTGGCTGGCCATAGTTGTGGCAGACCGTGCCACTACTGGACCTAGTCAACTGCTAGTGCTGTTGCGGCTGCTGACCCTTGCCCTTCTTGCTCGGAGGCTTCTTCTACCCTGGTGACGAGGATCTAGTGGGGGATGAAGCGCCTATGGGTGAAGCGACTACCACAGTAGTGATGGCAGGGGAGGCGAGGACCTCTGAGCACTCGAAACAGGAATCTAGGTGAGCTTCCTCAATTCTGAGGAAGAGCTCGTATGCCCAGGGAATGATGGTGCCCCGGGTCGCCATGGTGGAGAGGTCTTCCTGGGAGTAGTGGATGAAGATGTCCGCGTATGCGCTGGTGACACCGCGCTTGATGGTGAGGAGCGCGGCCAGAGGGGGTGGAGCAGTGGTGCCTAGGCGGCGGAGGATGTCCTCAGCTCACTACCAGTACGTGGTGACTATCTCGGTATCCCCCATGTGTAGGGAGTTGAACTCCTGCAGCAGACGGTTGGTGTCAATGTCGCTAGAAAGGTGGTGGGGACGACTGAGGGCATACCACGCGGCTGCTGGGTCTGGGGTGCTGCCAGTGGTAAAGTTGCCAAGAAAGGGCTCTAGGGCTAGGCGGGAAGCAGGAGGAGCGACGGGGACGAGAACGCGTACGGCGCGACCGGCGTCATACAGCTGGTCGGCCTGGGTGGAGTCGTACGGGAGGGTGTAGTATGCCCAAAGAATCTCACCCTGCGTCCAGATGCGAAAGCTGAGCTCCCAGCTCCAAAACTGCTCGCCGGCCTGAGCGGCGGGGGCGATGTCTCAAAGTCCTTTTGCCTGCGGCAGGCACCCAGAGTGGGGCCAAGGACGACGGTCACTGTTTGCCGCTGTCGCTGAGTCTGCTGTTGCGCAAGGTAATGCGTGATAGTAGACACAATGGGGGTGGTGTGCCCAGGAGGAATGAATGGCGGCTGGGCACTGGTGGCAGTCTTTGAGGCCAGTGGCTGCAATGTTGCGAGCTGCTATGTCAGGGTGGCGATCTGTTGGTGAATGGCAGTGAGGGGGTCAGAGGTACCGACAACGATGCATGTGGGCTGCTGCTCCTGCTGCTGCTGCTGCAAGAAAGGGGGGCTGGGGATCCCCCTAAGAGAGGAGGACCCCTCCCCACTGAGGTTGTTAGCCATGGTTTGATGCCCCTTGTATTTTGTTTTCTTCTGTGCTACTGATGTCAGTAGTGACATCAACTTGGGACGGCTGACGTCAGTAGCTTCCCCAGCGTTATCCGCAAGGCTACTGCTGTAGGTGTCTCTCCCCGCCCCCTTTTTTTCATTTTTTTTGGTGTTGATGACGTCGGCAGTGACATAAGTACTGACGTCAGCTGCGGGATGCTGTCAGTAGCTGCGGTTATTCGGGCCGCCGCTACAGAAGCTGCTTCTTCTGCTGTTGCTACTATTGCTCCTACTGCTGTTGCTGTTACTGCGGCGGCTGTTACTGCTACTGCCGTTGCTCTTGCTTCTAGTGCTACGGCTGTTGTTGTTGGTACTATTGCTGCTTTTGCTATGACTGCTGTTGCAACAGCAACTACTGCTGCTGCTGCTGTGACTGTTGTTGCAGCAACAACTACTGCTGCTGAGTACTGTTGCAGATGCTGTGGCTGCTGTAGTAGCTATGGCAGCTGCTGCAGTCGCGGTAAAGGCGCTGGTGGGGTGGGGGATGTTTTTATGTTTGTTTTTTCCTTTTGTCTATCATTGCGGGCTTCGTTGCTTGCTGTGGGCAGTGAGCTGTGAGTAGTGAGCTTACTACTTGCTACCAGCAGTCCGCTGCTCGCTGCGAGCAGCGTGCTCGCTACTAGTAGCCCGTCCCTTGCAGCGAGTTGCAGGCTGCGAGCAGTAGCAGGCGTTGTTAGTTGCTATCGGTGGCTGCTCGCTACTGCTGCTGCTGTAGCTGACTGCTGGTGCAAGTTACTGCTGCGGCTGCTGCAGCTTGCTGCTGTTGCTCCTCGATATTGCACTTACTGATCACTGCCGCTGCTGCTTGCTACTGCTGCTGCTGCTTGCTGTCGCTTCTGCTACTATTGCGGCCTATAGCTGCTAGCCACTGTTACTGCTAGTGCTGCGGGCTGCTGCTGTTGTGAGCTGCTGCTGCTGCTGCTACTGCACGCAGTTGCTTCTGGCAGCTGCTCCCACTGCTCCCTGCTGTTGCCTGCCATTGCTACTGCTGGAGGTTGCTAGTGCTGCTTGCTGGTGCCAGTCACTGCGCCTGGGTGACTTTACCACGTGCATCGTTGCTTGCAGGTATCGGACACGGCCTGTTGCTCACCTCCTTGCGTCACGCCTGGGGGTCAGTGGTGCCGGAAAAAATTCGGCAGCATTTCGCCTGGCCCAGTGGCTGTGGGAAAAAATCTGACGCCGCCACCAGGCGGGTCAATGCTGCCGGAAAAAATCCGGCAGCATTTCCTGTGCACTGGCACGTATGGGGGTTCGCTGGTGTTGTCTGGCACCTGCACGTGAGTCTTCTGTTACTGCCGCTATGCTCTAGCTCTGATACCAAAAAGGAAATGCTAGGTAGTAGGTTGGGGTAGCAGCATTGTTGATGCATCGTGCGGGCTTCCTCGGTCGTTGCTTAAGTCTGCTGCCCCCTCAAGTTGCTGCTCTAGAGACAAAGTTTGGAAGCTCTGGATTTTTTACTCAGAAATGCGCGTGCCAGTGTTAGCGCAAGAAAGCAGCTGAAAACTGAAAGTGACTGATTGGGAATGAAGAAGGAGAAACAATGGGAGACCCTCCAAGTTCTAGCTCCCCCCCACTAGTGTAGAACTTGTTACTCAGCTAACGAGCCAATCAGAAAATAGTCCTAGACCTATTTTCTGGCAGGCAGGGTTTTCTCGGTGAGCCCTGCCAGACGCTCGGCAGCCCAAAACCCGTGCGTCGTCCGTTTTGCCTGAAAACTGGACCATTCCATAATACTGACACTGTGAACGCAGTCGTGTAGTGAGAATCAGCTTGAAAAATGGTAGGAAAGAGTTATGGCTGCCCGAATCCAGGCAGTGCCTACAATGGTCCATGTTGCCAATCAGGGTCACTCAGCAAGCGACATGGACCCTAGGCAGAGCATAATGCTGCAGACGCAATGGCACAGTCAGAAACAGCGCTGGGTGCATGCAGACAGCATCTGCGGTGGCAGTGACCGCCGGCGGCCCGACCGCTGAGGAGGCCTGCCGATGGAGCTGAGCACATCGCCGGAGGGATGAGGCTCGAGCAAACTGCAAGTAGGCCTCAGCGTGCGCCAATTCCACTAGACAAAACTCCAGCAACGTCCTGTCTCGCCGTCAGTTATTTGCACACCGATGTACACAAGCTGGGAGGATACAAGAGAGCACAATGAGAGATGCGCAATAACCAACAATCGTGTACTGTTATGCACCTCATCCCCGTGAACCACCTGCCGTACTTCCCCTTACATTTGATTCTTTTTCCCAGTTTAATTAAGTGACTGTTAATTTCAAGGGAAGTTCGACCTCAGGGCCGATGTTTGACTAGCGGCTTGTTTAG
The DNA here is from genome assembly GCA_023375785.1 of Penium margaritaceum. Taxonomy (NCBI): domain Eukaryota; kingdom Viridiplantae; phylum Streptophyta; class Zygnematophyceae; order Desmidiales; family Peniaceae; genus Penium; species Penium margaritaceum. Next base: position 8,282 of record SZWC01012175.1, on the reverse strand, counting down.
GAAGCCCGTTTCGCTCCTCCGTCAACCAAAAGGCCTCGGCGGCCGATCTCACCAATCGCTGAACCTACCGGCTGATCTCAGCGATGACAAGGCCCTTTGAACAGGATCTTGCTTGTCCAAATCGTGACCCGGTCGCGTCGAGGGTAGACACAAGCACTGGACCGAAGAGAGCGAAATCCAAGTAACTGTGAAAGCCCTCGACGATTGCAAACACTTTGAAACAAAATCATGTTTGATTTGCAAACGAATTCGTTTTCTTTGGTTTGTGCTGTACAATCGCATGAGCCGTTTGTTGCGTGACGACTATACAGGATGCAATCAACCGCAGTCTTCTTCCAATGGCAAGGAGCCACGGACTAGCTCATGAACCGGACATCTCAAAGCACGAGGCTGTCCACAGGGCTCTCGTGTTGGTTGCCGCCTGAATGCGGGCTCCAGCGGTAATGGATCCACCAATGCGTGTCCTCCCTTCAGGTTTGGTTGTAAACTAGGGCCCCCGGATCAATTCGGACTAAGTTCACCCATGATTACTGGCCTTCTAAGTTTGTACCTGTTTTGTCCTGGGTTTTCTTGCTGTTTGTATTTTGTCAAAATTCCCCTTTACGTCCTTGGTCTGTTCCTAGAACTTTAATGTTCAGATCTACAAGTTTAAAAAAGGGAGAGCAAAGTTGCATCTTGCAGCTCGCTTCACACACAGTCTAGCGGCTCTGTTCATGTTTTGCAGAATGCCTCGGTCACGTAACTTCCCCACCATTACAAGTCCATGCACTATTGCACACGGAACATAGATGTTTCACAGTGTGCCCGTAGTCCTTGGAAAACCTTGGTGGAAGCGAAAACCTTATACAGAGAAAATTGATTCTTGCTATAGTTCTGTTTTTTCCACAAAAGCAGAACTATTTTGGTGCTTGATTGATCAAAGGATAACAATATTTTTAGGCACATGTATGGGGCACTACGGTTTATTTTTCTTGGCGTAACACTTTGTATCAGAGCACAGCGGTGTTGGAGGGGAACGCATTAAGTGCCAAGCGACAACCTCACACGAGTCTTCAGCGCATCTCCACCGTTCAGAAATTCGCCGACCTCACGAAGACAACGCTATTGCGTGGCACGTCTTTAAGTTGGTGGTCCGATCTGCAACCCATCCAACGGCAGCAGGAGACCAGTGGAGCTGGATCAACGGCCCACGCAACCGCTCTAACATCGTCGATCGTAGGCATACTACCTTCCAAGAGCGGCACCACTCTCTCACACCACCGGAAACTTGGAGCAACTTCACACATGCTACATCGCACGCTTTGAAAAAATAAACAAGAAATCAGACGCACAGGAGAAGCTTGAGCGACTTTGTTGGTAGTTCAACATGGTAGAGTATACGCGGCGTTTTCGTGAAATCATCACCAGTAGCGCCCTCATCTCTCATGAAATCTGTTTTTCCATACAATGGCCTCAAACAACATGTTTTGCAAGAATTCGCCATCTTCAGTATTGAGGACGACCTTCTCAAAATGATCGGGCCAGCCGATTGCATCCATTGTGCCGACTACAACACTCGGATGCAGGAATTCAATGGCAGACGACCCCAAAGCCACAATTCCTACCCTTAGAGAGGAAAATTATATTCAACAGAAACCTCGTCTCTGGTGGAGATTGACGCCGTGGATGAATGCAATAAACAACTCTATGGTATTTGCGGGAAGCCGGGTCATATCTTGTACCACTGTCAAAAATGACATAAGTATGCCAAAAAGGGGGGAAAGTCGCAGAGAAAAAATGTGGAGTCAGGAAATGGCAAAGGGCAAGAGTAGACGATGAGGCTCTTGTCTGGTAGAAAATAAACTGCGTCGACCGATCGCCCATCTGAGCGGCTCACATCGCCGTAGACGAGGGTTCCTTAAATCACAAAGTTGGACGAGAGATATGAGGAAGACTAACCAACGATACCGCTACAAACGCAACTGAGGGGTTGTAAAAGTAACATAATGGTTCCGGCACGACTGGAAGGAAGAGATTTTCACAGTTTTGTCAACAACAATGTGGTTCAGAAGCTGGGTTTACAGATTGAACTAGGAGTGCTTGAAGGACAAACCATCGGTAGACGAGTGCAAATTTGTCGACTTTGCGAACCTCTCCGACTGCACATCGGAGATCTGCAAGACGTAACGGGTTGGAGGACTTGCCGAATGAATGACCACAAAATCCTCCTCGGGAATGATTTCCTTTACCACCACAATTTGGATGTGGACTGGAACAATGAATTGGTCTGCATTAGCATTAATGGTAAAAATGATGCCTGCCTCTAGTCGAGGGACACAAGACGGAGCGGCTGTTATGGGAAACAACAGAGATGGAAGTAGGAGAGGAAGTTGAGGTAGCCACAAAAGGCTAGCCAATATACTCTGATGAGTGTGGCTCATCTACGTGGAGTCTTGGGAAGTGGAAGAAATCGCAGATGCCAAGACGACCACATGAGCCTCGTCATGTGAGAAGTTCATTGCCATTCCGGAGGAGTTTGCATGACTTGTTGAGGAGTTGGAAGGAGTTTTTCCCAAAGAACTGCCATGAGAGTTTCTCCCGCAGCAAAACGTTGACCACCAAGTAGACCTGAAGTTGGAGAGCAGATCGACGACGAAGGAGACCTATCTAGGAGTTGAAAACAATACTAGTGGTGGTTAACTGATTCTTGAAGATGCCACACTTCATCCTGTTGAAGACAAAGGTCACCATCAAGGGAACGACACAAATGTTCGTCAACCATGTTTGTTGACTACATGGTGTCTCCTCCTCCATCACTAGCTACCAAGATGGGAGGTTCACCAGTAAATTTCTGCACAAGCTGATGACTCCTTATGATAGTCGAGTCCAGATGTAAACCTCCTTCAAACGCCACAATGGCGAGCAGACCAAGCGAACCAGTTTGACACTTGAACCATTACTCCAAAATCCTATGCACACAGCATGGCAGTGTCAGGATGGTCACGCTTCCGACTGCCAAACTTGCATACAAATCTGCAACGTCCAGAGCTACAAATGCAATGTCCTTCAAGGTGGTTGATGGCAAACTCAGCTATAAGTTCAAGCAAATCACCAGCATTCAACATCTACTGGTAGGAGTTTTAGAACATCTTGGACGGCACTTGCAAGATGGTTGTAGAGAAACAAGCAGCAACGAAGGGATTTGTTGACAAGCTTCGGATGGACACCGAGTTCTGCGTCGATGATCGTGTCCCAACAAATGCCAATCTGAAAGGACATGAGTGTGCCAGGCTCAAACCTTCGTTGCTGGGGCCATTAACCATCAAGGAGATGTAGAAACATGTCATCACCGAATCTCCCATACCTGATTGTATGGCTATCCAAACAGTGCTCCACATAAGCCACCTCAAGATCTATTGGGATCAAAACGAGCACTTCCATGGTATAGACGTGCCTTTTCCACCTCCTGTGAAAGTGGATGAGAGCACATGATACAAGGTTGAAGATATTCTTGGAAACTACAGACGTGCAAAGTGATGGAGTATCTGGTCAAGGGGTTAGGGAGCCACACAAAAATGTACGGGACATCAACAAAAGATCAACATTAGCTTTAGCTAGCATCGACCTATCTCTTCCAATGCACGAGGATGTTATGGCTAAACTGGGGAGGAAGTGTTATGTCTCTGATGTAAACGAGTCTTGAAATTCCACGTGTGCAAATTTATTTCCTTGCATTCATGGCCCACTGCACGCTGATTGGTTGTGGGCATTATAGTTGGCTCCACTAACTTTCAAGACGTTTCTCATAGATTCGACCACTTTCTAGAAATTTTGTCGGTTTGATCCAAACTACCATACTAGTACGGAAAAGGTTGAGCCGAAATTTGATAAACATGAAGACAAATAGTTGTGGAGCTATAGCATATACACACGAGGATGCATTAATCAATCTTTGCTTGAAACGAGGAGAAAATGTTTTTTTCTTAAGGTCGTGTTCAACCCTGGTTGTGTGCGTGATGAGCAAAGTTTCAAGTTTGAAGTTTGGAGTTTGGATTTCCGCGCATTCGGTGTCAGAGTTCCGGATGTACCAACTTCCTCACTCGGACCGTAAAGACTTGCATCGCCTCCGGGTGTTGTACGTGTGGTGAAGCACAAACATGCCCTAATGTCCTAGATGTAAACCGGGCACGGTGTGTTAGCCTCAACCGAATGGTGTAGGCACAGACCTGCGGTAATGGCAACCAAGGGGAGGGTGGTGCACACCTTCCTCGGTTTGCAGAAGCGTAAGATCTTCTTGAGGGAGCAGGGGAATACACGTGGCACAGTGGGAGTAAACTGTACTTGTTCTCCAAGTGTCAACATACTAGACTTTATGTACATGATGACACATCCTAAGAGATCCAAGGTCGTTGAGCCGTACGCGGCTAAGTACGGGCCAAGGGTGAGCAAAATTGCCTCAGAATCACATAGGGCATCTTTCTAGCTTTCTAACGAACCAAGAATCGCATCATTCCGTGAAGGAACGCTTGAGATATGACCGTTTCCATGAACCACGGCAATCTACCGCTGGCAGCACCACTAGCGGCGATGACGGGCGCCCGAAGTGCCTTTTTCTGGCAATAACACATCGGGGCGCCATTCCGAAGAGCCCTTGGCCTTAAAAAATCCTTGATTCATTGCCTAATCAGGCCCCAAGGAGCAATTCGGCCTTGTTGGGCCTTCCGAGGGTCGATTCTTGATTCTTGGGGATGAATTCCAGTCACCTGTTTTCCCCTTGGCCGGTCCAACTTTGGCCAGGCGTAACGTCCTCAATATGTGATGGATGGACCCCGTTATTGGATCAATCTCGCATAGCTTTTCCTTTAGATTCCAAATCTACAGTCAGATTACATCGTCAAGGGAGAATTGATCCGTGATCAGTACCGTTGGCACTGTCCGGCTTACACTATCCCCCCCCCCTTTAGGAGGGAGCCGCCCCGGTTCACTCTTGCTACTCCATAAGGATGGCATTCACCCCGCCAATGTTGAAGTTGCAGGCAAGCTCCCATGAGTTGTGGGCCGCATCATAACCCTTTCACTTGAACAGGTACTCCCATCCATGGCCACGACGACGGTAGTCAAGGATGGCCTCTACCTCAAACTCTTGCTCGCCCTTGATCACCACCCAAGGAGGAGGCTCACAATTGTGGCCAGGAAAAATCTCGGCCAAAACATGGTAGGGGTTGAGCTTGGAAATATGGAACAAGTCGTGGACTGGCATGGAAGGTGGAAGAGCCAACCGTGCCACCACGGATGTCCGCATTTTGAGCGCCTCAAACGGACCAAGCCATATGGGTTTCAACTTTTTCGACCGGATCCCGCGGAGCTTGACGTGCACGCTATTGAGAAGCACACGATCACCAACCTTGACCGTTGCGTCTTCGCGTTAGTTCACTTGCATTTTCTGCTGCAATCATGGCTTTGTCAATGCATGTCGCGTTGCTGCCCAAATCTGCTTGAAGTCACGTGCGGTGGACTCTACCGCGGGCAGGTTGCTTGCGACGTGCAAACTGAGTGGCATGGCGGACACCATCCCATTGACCACCTCAAATAGTTCTTTGCCGGTGGAGGTAGATGTGGTAGAGTTATACGCCAGTTCAGCGACCGGCAATCGCTAGTCCCACACCATCTCGTCCGGATCACCTACTATACGGAAGAGTTGCTCCAGCGTCTGGTATGTCCGTTCCATTTGCTCGTCAGAGAACTGGTTGACAGCCGCACCTTGCTGCCGTACCGGTCCATGAGTTATCGCCAGAACTTGCTCGTAAAGCATGAGTCACGGTCGCTCACAATGGATCGCGGCATGTCGTGGAGCCGCACTGCGTGCTCAAGGAACAGCTGAGTTGTGCCTTCCGCACTCACCGTATCACGCTTCACATTGAATTGGGACATCTTGCTGAAGCAATCCACCATCACCAACACCGCATTGTGGCTTGCCGCTGTCATGGGCAAACCCGTGATGAAATCCATGGAGATGTCTTGCCACGGCTGCTCGGATATGGGCAAGGGTTGGAGGAGACCCAGGGATTTTGTCCTCTGCACCTTGTGGCGTTTGCACACGTCACAACTCCTGCAAAATTCAGCCATCTCCGATGACATGGTGGGCCACCAAGAGAAGCAGGCCACCGTCTTCAATGTCTTGTCGGCGGAGAAGTGACGACTTGGGCCACTGTTGTTGCACTCCTCCAAAATCAGCTACCAAAGCATGGGCACCGCGGGAACCACCACCTGCTACATGCCTCGCTGTCGCCAATACGGTGCCTCAAAGAAAAACCTCCGAGCATCATATTCCCTATGCGCCTCGTATCCCTCAGTGAAGAGCTTCACTAGGAAGGAATCCTTGTGGATGGTGAGAAAAGAGACCCGCATCATCAGGTCCGGTCTCTGTGAGAGTGCGTCGGCAGGATTGATGCGACCCAGCCGGTATACAATCTTGTAGTCGAAGTGCGATTCGAGGTACTCCACCCAACGCGCTTGTCGCTGGCTCAGGTTTGGCTGCGTCTTGAAGTACTTCAATGCATGGTGGTCGGTGTAGACCGTGTATCTCCGCGCCTCGAGGTAGCACTGCCAGTTCTTGAAGGCTGCAACCACGGTGAGCATCTCCTTGTCATGGGTGACGTAGTTCAGCTCGGCCCCACGCAACTTGCACGAGTAGTAGACGACTGGCTGCAACCCGTTGCCAAAGTCTTGGAAAAGGATCCCACCAATGACCAGGTCCGATGCATCCGTCGCCATTTCAAATTCACGGCTGCTGTCAACCAAGTTCAAGTCCAGTGTGGAGGTCAGAGCCCTTTTGAAATTCTCAAAAGCTTCTTGTTCGCTTACTCCCCAACTCCACTCGCGATCCTTGTGAGTGATATTGGAGAGTGGCGCTGACACTATCGCATAGCCAAGGATAAACCTATGGTAGTAGTTGAAAAAATCAAGGAGCACTTGCACATCGTGTACACTACGCAACTTCGTCCACTCTTGCATGGCCAACAACTTGTGGGGGTCTATGGTAGTCTGTCCATTGTCAATTATGTGTCCAAGGAATTCAACTTTGCACACCGCAAACTTACACTTAGTGAATTTTGTAAAAACCTTCTCCCTCCTCAAAATCTCCAGGACCTTCTTCACATGCTCCTTATGCTCCTCCTCCGTCCTGCTATACAAAAAGATACTGTCAAAGTAAACCACCACAAAATTGTCCACGTATGACCTAAAGATATTGTTCATCACTGCCATGAAGGTGGCCGGCGCATTGGTCAACCCAAAAGGCATCACGAGAAATTCGTAGTACCACATAATGGGTGCGGAGGGCCGTCTTTTCCACATCATCTGGTGCGATGAACTGGTGGTAGCAGGATCAGAGGTCGATCTTTGTGTTGAAGTGAGCCGCACAGAGCTGATTGAAGAGCTCCTCGGCTCGTGGAAGCGGGTACCGGTTCTTGATGGTCAAATCGTTCAACGCCCTGTAGTCCACGCACATGCACATCACCCCCGTCATTTTCTGCACATACAAGATAGGTGTAGTGTAAGGAGGTATGGTTAATCGAGGGCTTTTTATACACAGCACATTTAGTGTACTAGGTAGCTACTATAAGGAAAGTTCCATGAAGCTGGCTAGAGAGGTAGTCATATTCAGTTCACTTGGAAAGCTATGTACATGATTCTTGTGCCTTGGGAAATCAATGTAGTTGTTTAGCTGGGGAAAAAAGAATGATATCATATTCCGGTCTTGATGTATATTAGACATACATATGTCTTCATACTTTCTCATTGGTTACCTTTGTAAAGTGGGTGTTTACTTTCATAACTGTAGGATACAAAGTAAAAGAAGCTTCATAACGAGCGTACTTCCACAATTGTTGCAGTGTTTCTTCATCGGCAGCATCTCCCCCCCTCCCAGACGTGACAAATGTATTTGGGTTGTGTATATGGGTTATGTATTGCACAACCGTTACTTAAATACACTAAGTGTTCTATACACTTGGTGTATTTTTTACATGTCCTTCGGATACACACATCATCTGCTGAGAGTTCAAAAACGAACAGTTTGGGACCAGTCTCATGTAGTTTAGTGAAGTGTAGTGTAAGTTAGAGCTAAAAAATGCATGGCGGCCTTGGTGGTTATCCTAGTAAGAGCTCATCGAGCTCTTACGGGTGAGACTCGCTAACCGAGTCTCACCCACCGGCCGGCGAGCGAAGCCCGCCGGCCCAACAGCGAAGCGAGGGCGAAGCCCTCGCTTGACCCTCGAATGAGGACCCTCGAAACCTGGATA
>SZWC01012174.1:40050-62304 GCA_023375785.1 Penium margaritaceum | reverse complement strand
TTTGAGGTATGGAGTTCTGTACTCATCATGCTAAGCTTCAAATTTCCACCGCCCGCTTCCTTTTGCGATGAAAGCACATGGCGTGTCGGGCCCTTAAATGAGAGAGAGAGAGAGAGAGAGAGAGAGAGAGAACATCTCAGGCGAAACTGGTTGTCTCCTTCTCTCTCATCTCTCTTCTCTTTCATGTCCGGATACTTCTCATGGCAAGCTACTTTGAGCATGCTGTGTGATGAATCTGAATTGAAGCCTGTTTTGAGGTATGGAGTTCTGTACTCATCATGCTAAGCTTCAAATTTCCACCGCCCGCTTCCTTTTGCGATGAAAGCACATGGCGTGTCGGGCCCTTAAATGAGAGAGAGAGAGAGAGAGAGAGAGAGAGAGATGCAGGGGAAAACTTCCTTTTCTTGGAAGATATTCCTCTGGCCCTATCTTCCGTCAATGTGACAAAAATGTACACGAGCCAGTGAAACTCTGGCCCAACTGCACTGAATGGCACTCCAATTCTACTGACGCATAATGGCAGCGCCAGTGGGTGCCATCTTCTGTCTACCTCTGATGATGGCTTTGGGGCCTGATCCAGGAAGATGAGGAAACTGCTAAGCATACTGATCCAGTGAGGGGCTATCTCTCTCCCCCACACCGCACGTCACGGCAGAAGCTCTCAAGTTCCATGAGGCCGGCGGGCTCACTCGATGGAACACCAACTGTGTGTGACGCCCGGTCACAAAACTCTTCAGCAAAGCCCTGAAACCTCATTGCATGACACGTTTCCCTGTCAAGTCCAAGGCATCCTAGAACCCCAAAACCCTGGAACCCCCAACCTCATGTCGCAGTTGGCTCGGGGGAAGGCAAGCTATTGGGGAAGGCTGGAGAGGACGAGGAGGGGCTTGCCCATGAAGACGACGCGGCGGCCGGCCATGGCGTTGAAGCAGTTGGCTGCGGAGGCGTACCACGCGCACGCGGCGGTGATCACGCCAATGTAGCCGCCGGCCTGGGTCCAGCCGACGCCCATGCCCTGGCCGGAGATGTGGCCCACGAACAGAGTGAGGATGGTGAACTCCAGCCCCGTGAACACGATGGTTAGCACGAGCGGCAGCATGGTGGAGCACACCCACATGTACGTGTTGAACACCAGAAAGGCCATCAGAAACCATCCCTCAGCGCGGAGCACGTCGATGCTGCCGGGTGGGATCTGAAGACAAGAGATACGGGAAGAGGAGTGTGTGAGAAACGTTGTGGAAGCGAGAGAAAGGAAGAGAAGGTTCTTTCCGCAGTAGCTCATCAGTAACTCAACGGTAACTCAGCAGTAGGGTGAATTCTTCACTGGATGATCTCACCACCTGCCACCCTAGCAGCCACGACAGTAGTTTCTGCTGCTGCAACAGCGGCAGTAGCAGCGGCGGTGGCAGCAAGGAGCAGCAGCAACAACAGCAGAAGCAGCACAGCAGCATTGGCCACAACGCTTCAATCACTAAATTGCTACATCTCTGACATGGTCGAAGCAGCAGCGGCGGCAGCAGCGTGAGAAAACGCTTGGCATTGTGCTTGTTCCCCATGCCTAACTGACAAACTAGGGATGTCTGCGTGGCTTTGGGAATGCCTTTTGAGGGGGCAGAGAGGGCGGAGAGGGGTTGGTAGAGGGTGGGTAGTCGTTTTCACTCTCTCGAGGAGGAGAGGCAGCTTGGAGAGCACTCACCACTTGGGTAAGTTGGAGCACTTTGAAGCAGGCGATGCTGAGCCAGAAGGCGCCGTAGGTGGAGAAGGCGGTGGCTCCGAAGGTGTTGTTCTTGGCCATCTCCCACATGCCGGCCAGCAGCTGGCACAGCCCGCCGTAGAACAGCCCCAGCCCAACCCACGTGTAGTCCGGCGCCCACCCCGCGTTACGCGCGGACATCACGAACGTCGTCAGCGCGAACGACGCCAGGCCTAGAGGGGACGGATCGGCGATGGACATCCGCTCCACCACTACTCTCGGGGGAGGACAGTCGTCGGCGATGGTGAGTTTGGTGCTGTCCGCGCTCTCAGCGAGCTCGCCTGCGCAACGCACCGCTGCTGTTGATGCTGCCGGAGCCATGGATGCGAGATTTGAGGAACGAAGCAGCTGAGTCTTGTTGTCTACCGATCGAAAGAAAAACACAGGTGATCTGGTGAGGGGAGGGATTGGGAACAGTCGTGCCTTCCAGCAGATCGAAGACGTTAAGGAATGGAGATTTGTTGGTGCTGTGAAATTGTTGGGTGCGGTGCGCGGTGTTGCACTCGTCTGGGGCGCTCGAACCAAATGGAGGTCTGTGGACAGCTGCTGCCGCGATTGTTTGACTTGCAGGTTGGAAGCAGTTGACAGGTCTGCTAAGAATGTGAGATTGCGATGGTTTGTTGGTGGTGTGAATCGTAACGATGGCGAACGTTGTTTGGGAGTGGGCATAAATAGCGATCCGTACGCGGATTAGGAAGACAGGCGCAGCGCGCAACGCGCAACGCGCGTCGAGGTGCACGTCCTATGAGGTGGGAAGGGGCAAAACGACAAAACCGGAGTCGCAAGCGATTCCTTCGGCAAAGCAGCCTCAGCCTCGAAATCAGTTTCGGAAAGGCGCTTGTGCATGGAGCATGCCAAGACATAAAACACAAGTGGCTCTGAAGACGCTCGAACTCATCGCTTTCGAAGTTTGTTGGCAGTATCACTCACCTAACGACACAATTTCTCGCGCAGAGGGCCGTTGGCATCGAACATTTCTCACCCGCGTCGGGAACTCGACTGCGTAGCGATCGAACGCACGTGCTGAGGATTCGCACGTGGAAAATCCTTCCCTGTGCGGCTACCGCCAGTGCCCGTTGATAGTGATTTCGACAACTGGATTGTGTTCACGGAAAAAAAGTCCTGTTTCAGCTTAAACAAAAAGCTCTGCTTGTTGAGGTTTCGTCGTCAGGGAGGAATACTTTGCAGAGGAACTTGGCTAACCTTACACTTTGACCATAAAGAGACATTTTATGAGCCAACATTTCCGGCGTCATACCCCAGGAGCAACTCAACTTCTTACCAGGTAGAACTTTCCGTAATCCCATAAAACATGGGCCAACGAGAACCAAGAAGACTGTGGCAATTCAAAGTGCTTGGAGAATACAGGTCCGGAGATCGACAGGCCATGCTGCCGTTCGATCGAATATCGGAATAGTACTTTAAAAGGAGTTGATTTACAATCAAGTTTTAAAACATGAATTAACCGTGAAAATCACGAAATTAAAATATCAAAAAATCAAAGGGAAATAAATAGGTTGGGGCTATGATAACTCATCATATTTTTAAAACAACTCTCAAAACGTTTAACAAAAAATAAAAATCATATATAAAATTACTTGGCAAAGTCAGACAAACTCTACGATTTGCCTAAATTACTTGAAATGCTTCTCCGCCCGCATCAGGCCGCGCCGTACATTTCAACCCGATGCTCAAGGGCCAGGGACGACGCGCTTTATGCTGACGCAGCATGCCAGCGGTGCAGGCGAACTCCAACTGTTTTGGGTACTACCAGAGAACCATGCAGTGGCGGCGCACCATTGCCACTTCATTACGAGCCTAGCGGAAGTTGCCTCAGGTCGTACGAAATACCCCGTTCCAGGTTTCCGAAAACATTATCCATCCCATTCGAAGGATTTTCATCTTAATTCATCCAATAATTCGATAATTCCTCCCCATAATCCCGGACTTCGAAACTATACGATCAGGACGACCTGTAACCAGAGTATCGATAACAAGGTACCCAGTCGGGTACATGACCATTGTCCAGACATTTCCATGTTAAGAATTCAGTGTAATATCTCAATACAAACACGCTATTCATGTAAAAATTTCAAGATTAAAAAAATAAATTCCAAAAACACTAGGGGGAGTGGGGATAGGCGGATGAATTGCACAACGTCATTTGGGGAGGGGGTTTTTTAAAAATACAAGCAATTATTTTGAAGATGAAACCTGACCATTGGAGGATTTTTCATCTGTTTCTGAGGATTTCTTCTAAAAAATCGAAAATAAACTAAGAATACCTTAAATGACTCAATACAGGAACGGGGTACATTGTGACGTTACAATGTACCCCTCATATCAAGGTATATCTTCTCGTGAAAATCTACCCCACAAGCCATCGCGAGGTTTCTTGTGACGAAAAAAGAAACTAAAGGGCTTTTGGGGATCAAACGATGGAAAGCAAGGCGACCTGCATTGAAGTTTTCATCAACGAGGGGTTGACAAGTTTAGTTTCTAAACCCATGGTATCTAAACATCTTCTTCTTTGACCATACCACAAATGCTATGGTCAAAGAACAAGATATTCAGATACCTACGATTCAAACCAAAGGGCCACCCAATCACTTGATACCACAATGTTTGACCGACAGTCAAACTTAAAGGCCACCCAACCAGAATTCACGATGCAAGGGAAAAATAGATGACAAACACTAATGAAAATCAAAAATAGAAACACCCTACCCGTATAACAGAAAGAACTATATTCCCCTGGCGATACAAATGGTGGAACTCATGTCGACGCTGCATGACATGAAACATCTACTAGATGATGTTATGAAATGTTTGCAAAAAGTACCACAAACACCACTTTCACATACTTTTTATGGTTCAAGCCTACGTTTGGCGGAAAGGGTGGCCGCCGAATATGTTCAAGCTTCTAACAAAAAATTAAATAGGCCCCAAGACTAAAGAGTCCAACACTTGCCTTTTCTCCTATGAAAATCACAAAACGTCGCCTCAAATTCGGAGACACTCTAATTAACACAAATAAACTAAAAAACTAAATTGAATTTGATGAATGAACTAGAATCATGTTTTTTTCTTTATTTCACGTGGTTCAAATGATTTTGTTGAAGCTTATTAATTTGTCAAAATGGGGAATATGTTATTTGAATTCAACAAGAGAAGTAGATGAATTCTGTATTTTAGAAATAAAATGGACCGTTTGAAATCTTCAACAAGTTAATGGATCACTTATTGCAAAATAGATGCTCAACGCACCTCTCAAACGTGCTATAAGCATAAAACACGTGCTACATTCCCCTAAAATCAATCAAAGAGCTCCCATCCCCCATACATGGATACATTCTACTTAAAAAAATGTCTTTCATATAAAAACTTGAGTCCCAAGATTAACGTTTCACATTGAAAAAAATCCAAGGGTAGGCCATTGAATTCTACCGATTAGTTGAGAAACACATTCATGATACAATTACATGAAAGCTAAATATGTACAAAGTATAACCATGGAAAATTAGTCACCAAAACAAGTTTTCACAAGTGCATCAAACAAAACGTTTTGAATATCCTTACAAGAGAAAGGATTGAAACATCTAAGTCACCAACATACGTCCATAATGGAGGAAATTAACATTGTTTAAACTCCCTCCACCCAACATCCTTCAGCCGAAAAACTTTTACTAAAGGGTGTCACATCCTCACATTTGCCATTCGGGACAAAAATCATGCAGCTCATCAAGGAATGTAAACTGAATGGGTAAGACTATAAACTCTTTTCAAATTTAAAGGGGATTTCATGCTTTTTAATAACTCAATAAAGTATCACACACCTTCGCATAGAATGGGCAGATGACATGATGAACCAAATTCCATAGTGTACGGGATAAAGATGAATAAACACATAAGTTATCAAAGTGGTGTTTGAACCAAACAATTGAAAAGCCAAAGAGGACTTACACAAGAAGGAATACATGGAAAATGTATGCAACTCTCCAAAATTTTCTATGGTGGTGTTTTTTCATACTTTTAGTTTTTCATTGTCAAGTAGAAAGTGAGATGATATATTGAATGAATGAGGATCACCAAAAACACTTCTTGCGCCATAGGATTCTCTACTTAGTAGCCATACACTGAAATAGTTGTGGTAATGAGGGGCAAGGGAAAAGGTTACATCCTAGCATTGTCTAATGTCCAAGAATATACAAGCCAAGGGCATGAATATGAGTGCTTTATGGCTTCAATATACTAGTTCAATTGCTTACAATTTGGTTTTTAGTTGTCGGTGCACATGACTAAAAAAAGTGTGAAAAATGTTGAAAATTGTTACCAATCAATTTCCAAGAGATGTCATACATATGTTTCAATTTCAAAAGAATCGTGAATAAAACCTTCTACGTTTTACTGAATCATGTCAAAACTCATCCCTTTGAAAGTAAGTTTGGTAAAACTTGTAGCTCCAATCACATACATTAAAAGGAAATTCAAACCAATACATATGGATGAACAATTCAACGTTGTTACATTCATCAATCTTACTCAAAATTTTAGCTAAAGAAACTCACAATAGAAGAACATTGATTTGATCATTTTCAAGGCTAGCCAACACCATTTTCCTAAGGTTTAAACCACATGTGGAACAAGTCTAAAGTGGCCACAAGAGATTTCCTAAGGGTTGTTAACTTCCTTCATATGTACTTCCTCAAAACAGATTGTCATTCTTTACAAAATACACCTATGAATCTTTTGTATTTGCAACATCNACTTGTAGCTCCAATCACATACATTAAAAGGAAATTCAAACCAATACATATGGATGAACAATTCAACGTTGTTACATTCATCAATCTTACTCAAAATTTTAGCTAAAGAAACTCACAATAGAAGAACATTGATTTGATCATTTTCAAGGCTAGCCAACACCATTTTTCCTAAGGTTTAAACCACATGTGGAACAAGTCTAAAGTGGCCAGAAGAGATTGCCTAAGGGTTGTTAACTTCCTTCATATGTACTTCCTCAAAACAGATTGTCATTCTTTACAAAATACACCTATGAATCTTTTGTATTTGCAACATCTTTGATGCACGTCGACTAAGTTCGGTAAAAATGGTCATTTATACTATCAATGCAATCATACACATGATCCCACTCTATTTTCTCTAACCATGAGAACAAAGATACAAAGGCATGCTAGTGTCATGTAAATGGTTACTAATCTCTTTACAAAGCATTTTGAATGAAACAATTACTTACCTTTAAGTTTTTAAACCACTAGAAATGTTTAACTTCTGATTTTTAAAAACCGTACAAATGTCATGTTGGACTCCAGTTTTTAGAATGGGCACATTTTTATTTTTACAACACCCTAAATGAAAACAAAATATTAAAACGTATTCAAAATGATCAAAAGGGAACCATAATACATCTAAGTAATTTCAAATCCAAATCATGTAAGAAATCAAAACTACATACAAAAATTTTGAAGAAATTTAATGAACATGTTTAGTTTCATACAAATAAATAAAATTTCAAAACATCACCATCATCATTTCAAAAACTTAACAAAGTGTCCAAAATGGAAGAATTAGTTTTTAAAGGGGTTTTACGTTAAGGGGTTTTCACTCCAATGTGGTAGAGAGAAATGTGAGAGGTGTTACCACAACATGCTCCAAAACGAGCATGAAAAATCTTCCCTTACAATTACTTACAAGCATGGATGCTTAAAGACTCAAATTTTCATTCAATATAACTAGACAGGTAGTAGTTTTATTTTCTAATTTGAAGACACAAATAAAAAAGTATGAAGTTTGTTTACCAATGGAAACAACCATTCATAGCCAAGCACATTTCTCGTGTGAATATGGTTGTGAATGGTTGTCGCCAACAAATTCTTACATGTTTCCCTACATATCAATATGTACTACTTGAGTGTAGAGGCTACATTTGAATCTTGAAATGAGGGGCAACACAATGTTTAGGAGTCAGTTTCATCCTAGCAACTTAAGTTTGAGACTTAGTGATTTACGATATACGTGATTTAAACATGTCAAAAAAACATGGCAAGGTAAGTGGGGGATCCTTACTCTTTTTGAACTAGAAAGAAAACAATCTTTCATCTAGAGTTTCATGTATGACAGAACCACCGCCTTGTCAAATGGCTATAGGAGATGTGAGGTCCTTCATCCATTGACACTCGGAAAATGGTCATGCTAATTCTTTATGAGTGTTACATTTTAACTTAAGTTCTAATAGTCCTAAAAGCTCAAATAATAGAATACTATTTAAAGAACTAATCATATGGACCCATATGATTATGTTGTATAACTTGAAAAGTATATAAACAACTATCCATGTCAAAAAATGATTGAATATTTACAACATTTTAAATGATCCATAAACTTGGAGCATGTTTCAGCGAACCTCAGAAAGTCACAAAACCTTAAGATGTCATCGAACACTTTAATACCATTTTTTCATATTATCTTGTATCAACCATGCTTCATGATTTTACATATTTTCTTCCGTCATCTATTCCACTTTGATGGGGTCACTAAAAAACTTGATTGTGGAGTGCGTGCTCACCGAAGGCACCAAGGTGATTGCATCACAATGGCCGAATAACACCAATCCATATCAATGTGGAATTTGTTTGTCTAGGAGTCGAGTTGAACACCAATAGTATGACCCCCCCAAAGACACTATCCAAACGACAATAGCCGGCTTACTAACAACCGTACCCCCATTTTGCATGTTAAGGTAGCATCCCCCTCCCTCTAGGCTTTACGATCAAGGATTTCAATCTCAACTTTCAACATTTGTTCAATCATTTGGTGCTATCAAGTGATGTTCGGATAAGAATGAAGAATTAATTTATTACGTGTGTGTCCATTTTCCACTTGAGAGACATAGTTTGATGTGCATTGTTCACTATCAAATGAAAATTGAAAACCTTTTACTTTGCTTTCCTTCCTCAGTTAAAAAAAGTGACTTTTGTTTAGTTTTCAATCCATGCTAACACCTTTGAAAACTAACCTTGCAAAATAAGCTTGCTACTCTTCCTGACATGAAAGCATTTGAAATAGGAATTTGATAGTAAATAATATGAAATCCATGGACGTCTGTGCTCATATCGTCGTCCATGCAATCCAACAATCTAATGCTTGATCCTTACATTATTCACTTCATGCATATAATGTATCGCTCAAGCAATTGATGCTTACGTTATTCTTCTCTTACATGGATGTTTCAAAAAGGTTCTTGATGCTCACTTCTTCATTTACCCTTTTTGAAAAGATGAATCTACCACTAAAGTATCATGCATCATCAAATTGTGAGAAAGTCAAGATCTTGAATATGAGCATCAAAACTTAGTCATAAACTTTGTCGAAACAGAATCATTTGAGGTTAATGGTTTTCACAGAACTTAGTAGCATGAGAAATTGTGTTCATAGTTTTTGTTTTTCTTGTTGTCATTTTGAAACACTTGAATGCAAGCCTGGTTAGGCAAAAGGAAAGTTGTTTTCTCAGAAACCATAAAAATATGGCCATGAGAGCCAAGGACTTCAGCCCCGCATCCTTTTTTAGACTGAGGACTTTGTCAATACCATCTTCAAAATCTCTTCGATGAGCACAAACCCTTACTACTTTGGACTCGAGCCTTCCAACCAATTGTCATCCTTATTGAAAATCTTTCAAACCTTCCCTTGACTATTAACAAGAGGCTCTTCCTACTCTTCAAAGAATTTAGAATTCTTTCGTTGCTATTTTGGTGTGATATTGAGCAAAAAATGTGATGGGATCCAACACCATAGCAACGTAGTGGTTATAATCCTTATCACGCAAAATGTATTTCTTTATTCTATCTTTTCCCTTAAAAATAACCCACATCCAATATTGGAGGAAAATGGCGTGTTTTGTAGCTTTTGTTGTATACCATCTAAGGGTATTTGCGGCGGGAAGAGGGTTCATTTTTCCTTTCCAAAAAAACGTTTTTAGAATACAAAATCCAAGAAGCCAAAAATGTTATTGCAAGGGTGTTGTGCTTAGAATTTACACTTGTTATTAAATGACATTTGAGCGAAGGACCCCTTGGACCTTCTAGTTTCGTAACCGTATGCAAACTTCATCATGTTTAGCTTTAAGAAGTTAATGTTGCACACATGGTAGAAGGAAATGTTTGATGTGCATGTAGTGCATGCATGTATTGAAACACGTCCTTCATCCACTTATGAAATCTTTTGGTGATGTGAGTTACTTTCAATTAGGTTGTTAGCACTTTATAATTCTTATATGCATGTTCATGAAATCATAGCCTCACACATGAAATCGTCATAAGATGAGGAAATCATTTCTTTACCATGTTCTAAAGTGCCTCTAAGTGTGCTAGATAGCCTTCGTTGCAGTACTTATACGATGATGTCGTGTGCCATTTGTTTCCACACAAACTTGGTAATGACCTTCACATTAAGGTTAAGATGGTGCATGCATGGACAATTGCAGTGCATGTACTTGTAGTTTTGAAAGAAAAAGGCTAAGAAAATGGATGGATAAAGGTAAAGCTAATAAGGGTAACCATTTACATGAAATCATTCACAAAAATAGTTGACGAACAAGGTATGTGATACTTTGATGACATCAATAATGATTCAATACAAATGGGATTATTACATGTAGTGCACCGTCTTGTAATTCTAAATTTTGCAATTAAGGTAACTTCATAAGCATAGTGCCTCCTTCAAGAATGAGAGTGGATTCTCCTTCAATTAACTACTCCACATTGCACATCGTAACAACCTCCATGTTGACACCTTCCACATGTTAGACTCCAAAGAGTTTGTGCATTCTATGTGTTGATGTTTCTAGGGTAAATCTAGGGGTAGGTTTCTTGATATAAGGACCCTTTTTCTTGGAATGCAAATATAAATATAGTAAAAAGTTCAACAAGGAGAATGTCAAGAAAGATGAATGTCATTCATGAGAACTTAACTCAAAGAGAGAGAACATCAAACACAACTTAATTAGAGACAAACTTAGAACACTCATGCTTAGACACATGTTGTGGCCCACATGATGGCAATGTCTAGAAAGAAAGGTGCAACAAAGTAGCTTGAGTCTTACATGTAGTCTGGCCATGAAAGAGAGGTAGAAAGGCTTTTAGGTAGTCGGTGGCGTCCTTTTCCCCAAGTCAGCAAATTGTTTATTCGATCTAACACAGTCCAAAAAACAGTTTGCAAAGTGTTTAAGCTTGAAGTGATGTTAAGAACTCATGAACGATGCCGTGGTTAACTTCAAGTAGAGGAATAGACTGAAGACTAAAATTTTGAATGAGGAATGCCAGGCTATTAACATTTTATAGCATCTCGATAGCAAGTTGATAGCCATCAAATTTGGTAGGAGTTTCAACCTATATGTGAAAGAATTTCAAGCATGGGAACCTTCCTATGAGTAGTAGCTTCGTAGTACCTCTTGCTTTTGAGTCGTGCATTGTTATACTCATCAAGTGCGATCTCTACCTTTTGCTATGCATGTGAAAAATGACTCATGCATGCATGGATTGATGTACTGCTTTGTCATGTATGAATGAATGAATGCGGAGTGGTCCCCACATTAGGAATTGCATAGCGTTGCTGAGTTGTGCTCATGTTGCATCCATTAATATGAAATTCACACTTTCAAGAGAAGTGTAAACCAATCCTCAATGGACAAAGCCCTATACCCAATAATGTCTATTCACACTCCTTTTCTACTCATCATTCTTAGTCCACATGCATGCGGGGCCCTTGTACATACAGAACACAAGTTCAAATAACTCTAAGGTCCATTCCTTCACTAAGACCTAGATGACAAAACCAAATGTAGCCTTTTACAATAACAAAACACTCCACAATTGAACCCTAAAACTTGAGGAGAAAATACCGGAACTCGTTACACGTTCCTCTTATTTCAAAATCGGCTACACTAGATTGACCAGAGAAATAAGCACAATAATTGCCAACTCTAATAGTTTGTAGATGGTAAGAGCATGACTGTACGGGCCACCTATCTTCAGAGTGTGCGATGAATGAAAGAATAAGGAAGGAAAAAGGTTAAATGTAAACTTATGTTTTGAATAGATGGTGCAGGATGGGAAGATTTAAATGGAGTCAAAGGTTCCAAAAGTGTGCAAGAGAAATCCATACAAGGAGCACATGAATATGAAAGCTCGAGAAGTAGTCAGTCAAGACTTACCATTCTTCATGACTTATTCTTTATGAGGAAGGACATGGGAAAATTCATCAAGGAGGATGAGAGTGTAGTACGTTTTGGCAAAGGATATGGGTAGGTTGATCGAGCTATACTAAAAACAAAGAAAGGGACTCAAGAAGGAAAAAGAGGTAAGTGTGTACATGAAAGTAGGCTTCAGTTGGGATAAGATTGAAGGATGTCAGTCAAGAGGAGATAAAGGCTAGAAAAAAAAGGGGATAGTAGAGGAAGAAAAGCACTAGTGGAAAAACGTTGCCTTTATGACAAGTTGGAATGAAGTTTTGGGTGCACTCACAATAACTGATGTTGAGGCATGGTAGGCTTCTAAGGACGCCAAGGACGTTAAAGAGAGCCAAAACAAAACAGATTAAAGCAGAAAATGTGTCTTAAAGCATTGATGAAACAAAAATGCATCATTCAACTTGTTTTCAAGGTTTCCTTATAATGTTATAAGATGTAATTTGAAAGTGCAATATGTACATTACGCATTGTGTGTTTAACAGTAAAATGTTCATACATAGTCTTATGTACTAAAACCAACGATTTGCATAACAATGTTAATGTTGCAATTATACCATGGTGTTTGACTCATGCTTTATTCGTACACATTTCTTACTATTTACCTTGGNTTCTTCATGACTTATTCTTTATGAGGAAGGACATGGGAAAATTCATCAAGGAGGATGAGAGTGTAGTACGTTTTGGCAAAGGATATGGGTAGGTTGATCGAGCTATACTAAAAACAAAGAAAGGGACTCAAGAAGGAAAAAGAGGTAAGTGTGTACATGAAAGTAGGCTTCAGTTGGGATAAGATTGAAGGATGTCAGTCAAGAGGAGATAAAGGCTAGACAAAAAAGGGGATAGTAGAGGAAGAAAAGCACTAGTGGAAAAACGTTGCCTTTATGACAAGTTAGAATGAAGTTTTGGGTGCACTCACAATAACTGATGTTGAGGCATGGTAGGCTTCTAAGGACGCCAAGGTCGTTAAAGAGAGCCAAAACAAAACAGATTAAAGCAGACAATGTGTCTTAAAGCATTGATGAAACAAAAATGCATCATTCAACTTGTTTTCAAGGTTTCCTTATAATGTTATAAGATGTAATTTGAAAGTGCAATATGTAAATTACGCATTGTGTGTTTAACAGTAAAATGTTCATACATAGTCTTATGTGCTAAAACCAACGATTTGCATAACAATGTTAATGTTGCAATTATACCATGGTGTTTGACTCATGCTTTATTCGTACACATTTCTTACTATTTACCTTGGGTGCATAGTGGTGATTGCATCCTGAGCTATGGGAAGACAATAAAACATAAAAAAATTCACCTCAATTTTAAATGTTATTTGAATAACATTACAAGGTGAATTTCATTTTAGGTAAAAAAACCATTAGCCCCTTGTCAAACGTGAATAGGCTCGTCAGTTTGCCTACATAGTTAATGTTCCAATGTGACATTCATATCACNAACAAAACAGATTAAAGCAGAAAATGTGTCTTAAAGCATTGATGAAACAAAAATGCATCATTCAACTTGTTTTCAAGGTTTCCTTATAATGTTATAAGATGTAATTTGAAAGTGCAATATGTACATTACGCATTGTGTGTTTAACAGTAAAATGTTCATACATAGTCTTATGTACTAAAACCAACGATTTGCATAACAATGTTAATGTTGCAATTATACCATGGTGTTTGACTCATGCTTTATTCGTACACATTTCTTACTATTTACCTTGGGTGCATAGTGGTGATTGCATCCTGAGCTATGGGAAGACAATAAAACATAAAAAAATTCACCTCAATTTCAAATGTTATTTGAATAACATTACAAGGTGAATTTCATTTTAGGTACAAAAAACCATTAGCCCCTTGTCAAACGTGAATAGGCTCGTCAGTTTGCCTACATAGTTAATGTTCCAATGTGACATTCATATCACAAATGGGACAAGGTGCTCATTGATGTACAAGAGTTGTAAGCAGAAGGATCAATGTTTTGATATGCATATATATTCAGGTTTAATTTTAAATGATACCCTTACCTCATTAACGTTTTCATAATCCCCAAATTCAAATAGAAGTTACAACTTCAGTTACGTACTATTTTTTCTTCGGCTTTACCTTTCATTAATTTGATTAGGTCTTGTATTCAAGAAGTTAAAGACCACAATTTAAAAGATTATCTAATGAATTGCATAACATAGAAAACTAATTGAAAAAAACCAGCATGCAATAAATCCATTACTGAATCCATTCATCAACCTGAAAAATGCTTGAAATAAATTTGCATGAAAAGAAAATTGCAAAAAAAACATAAACAAGCAAATGATTTAGTATTTAAATAAAAAATGACAATGAGGAGTCAATTCCATTATTGGAAAAGATGCCTTTTTCCAATGCATTCACTGCGCATAACAGAAAAAAAACATTGCAATATTTGTCTGTTCTTAACGACAAAAGAATTAACAAGATCGATTCTAATGTGCTTCCATTGTCAGGGTATTGGTTTTTGATCATGAAAGGTTGTTCAAACTTCCTACAGGTCCATTTCCACATCCAATACAATCAATTTGAAGGTATGAAATCCCATAATTCATGTACATGTTTTGCTAAAATAAGGAATGTCTTGTTTTAGACCACATTTCAATTTTTTAGTTAGCCTTAAAATCTTGACTTCAAGGAAAGTTGAATGATGGGTCATGAAAGATAAGACATGTAAAACAAGGTCGCTGAAATAATTTGATATAGAACGTGTAATTTATGATTTATTTTTCCCATTTCATTCTATTTTAAACTATTCTTTAGTTAATGTGCTTTAGTATTACTAATAGACGCCTACATCAAGGTGCTTGATCTGTTTTGGATGAAATATCTGGTACAAGTCATCTCAATTTTATGTTTTTGAGGTTTCATGCATTTCATTTCTTCCATAAAATATTATACATGCCTCTTTATTCATACATTGGTTCTGTTATGCTCTTTTGTGTATTGTACAGTCTAATCTGATACAAAACCTTATTTCCATCAATGTCCTTTTCTATTTTACCTAAGGGTTACATTCATAGAGGGTGTTGGGAGTGATTTTCTTGAAGAAACCCCCCCCCTACCTTGCATCACCCATGAGTGTGTGATGGAGGAAGAATGTTTTGAGACTTCCAAATGACCATGTCTACACCTTCTTTCTTAAACAATAGTTCTAGTTATCCCCTTAGTACACTCTCTTATCCACCATTCCAAACAATTTCAAGGGGGAAGGGTATGGGTGCAACGATCCTACAACATGTGAACAAGTATATATCTAAACAGTAGGGGTGCGTTTATGGTTAGACACAAAATAAGATGGCCTCATGTACATACATATTGTGTAAAAGTTAACTTCTATCTTTTGATACATGAAATGTGTTTTTTTGTATACATTAACACCTATATACTGGTAAAAACGAAGCTTAGTTTACTTCAACCCTTCCATAATGCAATTCAAACATGAACTTACTCTCTTCTTAGAAAACCTCAAAGTGTATAGAGAAAACATGTCGAGTGTGTTTAGGAAACAATTGTTTTTTTTAACGATGCATTTGCATATCCACACCTCCCCTCTTATACACTAGTTCAAAACACTCTCCAAGAACCAATATCTCTAATAAATCATCCTAAAACAATTTCAACTTCTCCAAGGATAGGAAAATTGGAGGTGCCCCCCCTCCCCCAAGTGGAGGAGTGCATTACATGTGTAAGGGTAATCGTATTCTGTAGGAAATGAAATGGACATGTGTACATCTACACAAACAGCACGTGTTTTGTGAATTCTTTCATCTCAACATCCCTTCCTTAGTTTAGGCAACCATCTATAAGGCTTTTCACAAAGAACTTTATGTACTTCGCCTTGGAAACATAATGACCCCAACACCCTCTCCCACCCCCCCTCCACAAAACCATCTAGTGTTTCAAGGAGGTGCATTATGGAGTTAACTTTGGAAACAAAAATCCTTCTCACTTGTACATAATCATATACACACCTCCCTCCAAGCACAATTGTTAAAATAAGGCTTCTCAAAGTTATGTGTTTAACATACCATTCAAAGACATTTTGAAAACTATAGGGGATCCAAATATATGGACACCCCAAAGTTGGACGAGTTATGTGTAGTAATCTATGGAAGGATGTGTTTGTTACACAAGAAAAACACATACTTGTGTAAATCTACATTATGTTCTTTTAAGCCTCCACTTCAGAGCATTCAACATCTCTTGTTTTGTTTATGAAATTGACTAGAAGAGTATACTAACATAGTTTAATGTACTTTGAACGCACAATGATGGCATTCAAATTCCACCCTTAAAATGAAATCCATGAGTGTATCTTGGAACTACATCAACGAGTGTATCAAGAGCGTTAAATGGTTTCAAGAATAACGTACCTCAATGTCTGCACCTTTATTGAAATACACTAGTTATAGAAAACGCTCCTAAGGATACTCTTAAGAACATAATTTGAACACAATCTCAAGTTCTTGGGGGGAGAGGGCATCTAGCTAACTAGCACCTCTTTATTCAATCTCGAGTAGCACCACATTGATGATACTAAAACCTTACAACTAAAACAACTCTATGACTTTGACCTACCCATTGAGTGTCATTTTGTCTAACGCATTCGTTAACCTTTCACTTTATCCCTTTGCACAAAAAAGTAAAATATAGGTAGGTTTCCAATGGTCCACAGATAACATGAAGTGAATACTACATGTGATTATTGAATGAAAACACCACTAGCTTTTTTATGTACTATTTTTGTTAAATTTTTTTGTTGTGATTGTTTTGTGACCCTTTTTGTGAAGAAATATCATGGAATTTTTTGTGTTCTTTCACACACACTCATGCATGAACTTGAGTCTCAAAAACATTTTTAAGACAAATTCTTTAGAGTTAATGTTTTTTCATTGAAATGTCCTCATTGTACGTTTTTCTTTAGTACACACATGTAGAAGTGTATTGATTCGGATAAATTGCACATGAATCAATTTATCATCCATTTCATGATGGAATCTAGTAGTGTGTTTTTAGAGCATGGGATGAGTGACGTAATAGATTTCCTTTACAACACTATTCTTATCTTTTATCTGTCTAAGAGATGCTTCTCGGCTGAGAGTCCGACTAGACTCTGGCATGTCCCTTTCATGATCAACATCAGCGTAAAGTGAATGTTCAATAGAGAAATATTGATTCTAATGGCACAAAGCATGTGCGCGCTACATTCCTTCCCCTTCCCTTGCCATCATATGAGTTCTTCCTTTTCACAAAGATATGATATTCTCTTACTTCAATATGAAAATAATTTAAAGGGAACCTTTGCCATGAGAGAAAGTAAGGGAATTTTCATCATTAGTTAGAACCGTAGGTCACACTCATAAAAAAGTGAATTATCATGTGTGTGACCTAAGGGTATTTCTTACTGTAACCACAATGTCATGATGCTTTTAGTTTTTATCATAGATTCATTCTTGCATTGTAGTGGCGTAGAGAAACATACCCAAACAAGCATAGCTTCATTTATGGCACGTTTTTAGGTCACAAAGGTTGGCACTATTAAACTTACATAAACGTCTTTGAAATTTAGTAATATGAAGTGTGGTTGGTTTCATTTCTAGGCAACACCATAACGTGGAAGATTCCACGTTAAAAAACTTTAAAAAAATGAGGCATTATTCGAGCTTTATCTTTATTGAGGGAAATCAGATAGTTTTTCACATTAATCTAATGCCATTGGATTCTGCTCAACTACAAGCTTATAAGAAAGTTATGATAGGCTTAGAAGGCATGTTAACTTGTTATGGGTATGGCCGCAAACATCAAAATATGGGGGTGTGCCCATATTGTAGTGCCCCTTAGGAAGCACATTCCTATCGTGAGGTGGTTCCAAGGGTCCGCCTATGTGCGTTCTTATGTGACCACCAAGTTGACTTTCTAGACTACTGGATGCCTTGAAAAACACATTTTGATGATTTTCAAGACACCATGAGAAAAAAGGTTATGGAGGCAAATCAAGTCTATGACAAGAGTGTGGATACCTTACCACTGCATTCCATGGCTAGAAACAACATATATTTACAAATTAAACGTGGATATATATATAGAATTTTCAAATATTAGTTTAGTAAATGAAATAGATTCACTCATTCACTTCAATGAAGAAGAAAAACATATGGATTAAAGTGCATTTTCTTCACTTGTATTGAGTTTCCACATGTTAAGAATGTGCTTTGCACAGTCAATGACATGAATGAGTTTTAGAGTTACTAGTGAGACTCCTAATGATATCTGACTTTCCAATATAATCACTCTTTATGATAATCTCGAATGATTTTCATGTCTTATAGGGTTTTAAGTGCAAGAATTCTACAAAGACAACAACCTCGTTAATCTGGTACATTCAACTTTTTTTTTGCTTTGGAGACATCTTTAAGGACCCACTAATAGAGAATCTTGGTATCTAATATGTCACTTTGGCGATGCTCTCCCTGGCTCCTACATTTCCTCTCACACATGTAGTGGAGGAATGTAAGTTGCCAATGGGTTGACCAAGGACAAGACAAAGGGACTGGAAGAGATTGTACCATCTCTTGCACCAAAGTATGTAGCATTGTTTTCTTGTTTTCGGCCTCTTACTACATCGTAAAACGTTTGCATTAGGCCCCCAAGTGTTGGTGTCTTTCCACGGTTATGTTGGTTACTCAACACCATATGCTTACATAAGGTGTATAAAAAAATCAAAAAAAATTATGCATGTTTTGTTGTGGGTTTCTATACATCAAATGCACATCCCATTTTGTGAGTTTAGGAGCATAGATTTGGTTTCCTTTCAAATCTTTTCATCCATATTGGATTTGTGTTTTTAGAAGATCTGTGAGAGCAAATCAAATATGCACTGTCAAAGATTAGTGTCAAGCCTTGCTTTTTGATTGGAACTTTGTGTACATGCTTGCCGATGGAACTTATGACTCGTATCTTTAGTCAATTGGACCCTTGCTACTAAGCTCTGTAATGGCATGATTGTTTGGTTCCATGCTCAGTGAACCCTAAATAAGGACTGGTTATGCATGCGCATTTGAACTAGGGCTTCTCTCTTACTTCAAATTAGCATCGGTGATCGTTATCGTCATTCTTATGCACAATTGATTGATGAATGTCATAATGTAAGTGGAGGGTTTGTCTTTAATATTCAAGGCGATGTTGATATTCTACGTCAGTCAACTTACTGGCCAAGGTAGATCTCAGTTTTCGTCTTTTTTCCATATCCCTAACTGTAATCGGATGTCGATCCAAGCTGGACGTCTCGTAAAATGGACCCCAATCCCTGCTTTCCGCGTCCCACTTGTGGAGACCTTTCACGATCCACGTCAGAAAGCCCGGGCTGGCTGGTACGCCCTCAATCTGTGACCTGCGATGCGGTGGCCTATGCTGGAGATGGTTTGCAGCGCTGGCATACTGAGTCGACAACAGTGCCCAGCCGTCGTGGAACCCTGAGCTGTGGTTAGGACTACCTGTCTCCGGACCCCGTTGTGTAATTTCTCCCTGACGTCATAGTTTATGCCATGAAAATTTGCTTCACTTCTGAATTTGTGGTCCATGCCACTCGACCTGCATCGGTTGTGAAAGCTGCTGTGACTGCGCATTGCCAAATCGTCTCAGCTCAAAAGTCCCATCTGTCTGCAACGAAGTCCCTAGGTTCGTCCAACGTTAGCAAGGATAGGCCAGCAATGGAATCGTCTCTTTCCCACGTACAAATCGAATGGTCGATTGGAGGTAAGGCATGGACGCGAGGTAACGTGAGCGAAACAGTGAGAAAGATGTCGAGAGGTGTCCCCTGAAACACCGGAGCCACTTTCATTTGGAAATTCTCACAGCGACACCAACTGCGGTATTCCGTCTTGGCCACACCGCTGAGATCTGCCACGTGTGACACCTGAGCACATGCGTTGGAATGCCTCCTGCGAATGAGGAAATGAACATCCAAAAGGTAAAAATGTTTCTGTTCGTGCGCTATAATTCCCAGCTTTTTGGACCTAAACCCTCGATTTTCAAATTGAGTTTGATCGACCAGCTGACGAACATCAGATGAACCCCGGCATTGAACGCTGTGGTCAGTGTTTGCTTACGTCACTACCCAAGCCGCCGGCTGCAGCACCAAGGTCGCTTTTGTCGTTTCAGCGCTTCCTACCTCAGCGGTCTTGCGCCTCGACGCGCATTTCTCGCGGCGGTCCGCTTAAGATCCATGTCCAAGATCATCCCGAACATCGTGTTCTCTCCAATTCAACAACAGCTCCCATACTCTACTGCAAATCGCCATCGGTGTGCCATTTCTCGGAACTCAGTCATAGCCATAGGCAGTCCATCCGTAGACACAGCAACCGTCAGAAGCGCTACCCATCGGCACTGTGCAACACTCGTTTACCTCGCAGCAGGACACCCCCAAAGTCGCGCACCTCCCAAAGGAGCATTCCAATCGCCACCCAGCGATCTCTGATCGCCGATCCCTGCCTCCAGCCGGACGAGGTCGACTCCAACGCTCTGTGGCAAGCTGTGAAGGAATAAATCCCATTTGGATCTCGGCCCCGTTCCCCAAGCAGAATTCCCCTCACCAACCCTGCCTACTCAGCGATTCGCAGTAGACCACTCAGTCTCCCGTCAGTCAGCCCGCAATCATGGCGCCGGCAGCAGCATCGTCAGCAGCGGTACGGTGCGCAGGCGAGCTCGCGGAGAGCGTGGGCACTGACATGGACTGCACCAAACTCACCGTCGCCGACGACTGTCCTCCCCCCAGAGTAGTGGTGGAGCGGATGTCCATCGCCGATCCGTCGCCTCTGGGCCTGGCTTCGTTTGCGCTGACGACGTTCGTGATGTCGGCGCGTAACGCGGGGTGGGCGCCGGACTACACGTGGGTGGGGCTGGGTCTGTTCTACGGCGGGCTGTGCCAACTGCTGGCCGGCATGTGGGAGATGGCCAAGAACAACACCTTNCCAGTGTTCCCTCCCTACCGCCGCTACTGCTGGTTTAACCATGCTAAAGGTGTAGCGATGGAAGAATACAGCTGCTGTTGCCGCTGCTATTGGTGTTTCTGGTGTTGTTGCTGTTACTGTTGCTCCTGCCGCTAGTGCTGTTGTTATTGTAGCTGCTGCTATTGCTGCTGCTGTACTGCTGCCACCGTGACCACTGCTTGTGCCGCTGTTGCAGCAGCAGCAGCGGCAGCAGCAGTAGCAGCAGCAACTTCTGTCGTGGGTGCTGGGGTCTCTGGTGGTGAGACCATCCCTCTGTTGTGACTTTTGGGGTTACTACAGATGAACCCTTATCTTCCTTTCTCGGCTTCCACAGCATTTCTCACACACTCCTCTTTCCGTGTCTCTTGCCTTCCTTGACCGTGCCAGATCCCACCCGGCAGCATCGACGTACTCCGCGCGGAGGGGTGGTTTCTGATGGCCTTTCTGGTGTTCAACACGTACATGTGGGTGTGCTCCGCCATGCTGCCACTCGTGCTGACCATCGTGTTCACGGGGCTCGAGTTCACCATCCTCACTCTGTTCGTGGGCCACATCTCCGGCCAGGGCATGGGCGTCGGCTGGACCCAGGCCGGCGGCTACATTGGCGTGATCACCGCCGCGTGCGCGTGGTACGCCTCCGCAGCAAACTGCTTCAACGCCATGGCCGGCCGCCGCGTCGTCTTCATGGGCAAGCCCCTCCTCGTCCTCTCCAGCCTTCCCCATTAGCTTCCCTCATGCTGACTGTGACATCTAGGTTGGAGTCCTAGGGTTTAAGCATTAAGGATGCTTTGGAAGTGCCAGGAAAAGGCGGCAAGCGATGCAGTTCAAGTCTGTGCTGGGGCGAAGTGCTGTGACTGGGAGTCGCACAGAGTTGGTCGAAGACCGAATCTGTCCGCTGGCCTCATGGAACTCCAAAGCTTTAGCCAAGAAATGCGGTGCAAGGGAAAGGGGGTTGCACTTTTCTAGCTCCGCATGCCAAGCAGCTTCCTCAGCTTCCTGGATCAGACCCCCAAGCCATCATCATGAGAAGTAGACAGAAGGTGGCACTCACTGGCGCTGCCATCAGCAGCAGTGGAGAGCCATTCCGTGCAGATGGGCCAGAGCTTCGCTGGCTCATGTACATCTTGTCACATTGACATGTTAGGGCCAGAAGAATATCTTCCAATCGAAGGAAGTATTCCCAAGCTCTCTCTCTCTCTCTCTCTCTCTCTCTCTCTCTCT